>PVKC010009353.1:0-26965 GCA_004027635.1 Crocidura indochinensis
GGTCTTGCCTTGTATGTGGCCAAACTGAATGTTAGCAGCTCCTGTGGTTTCTGAGCACCACCTGGAGTGATCCTGGAGTCATAGTGTGTACTCCCCACCCCCAAAACAAGCAAACACACACTCAAGGGGCTGGAGAAATAGCTCAATGAGTTGGGCTCATGCCTTGCATGCAGCAGGTTCAGTTTTGATCTGGCAATGATGGTCCCCTGAGCACTGACAGGACTGACCTCCAAGAACAGAGACAGAAATAGGCCTTGAGGACTGGGTATGACCTAAAATAAATAATAAATAAATAAACACAAAACAAACAAAACCCCTCAAAACCCAAAACATAAACCTGGAAAAATATCCAGGGGCTGATATGACTCAGTGTGTAGAGTCTGTTAGTTTATACCTTATTTTACCTAAAACAAAGATCATCCCTGGTTCCTTTGTCTGTTTGTTTACCACTTGGATTTACCCCAAAACAGAGATTGTCTCATTTGTAAAACTAGGTGGAACTGGCTCAGGATAGTCTGAGATAGCTATCTGCCCTTATTGCCCCACCCAAGGGTGGTCGCTGTACTCAATAAAAAGGGCAGTTCTGGCAGGCGCTTGCTTTGCATATGAGGTAGAAGACTGCCAGACTACACAGGTTTCACCCTCAGCTCTTGGTTTGAATTATTTCATGTGAGACCCTGATTCAGACTTGTTCACCTGGGGTTGGAGATACGTTGCATGGGGTGATTTTATACTTGCCTTCATGTATGAGACCCTGGGTTCAGTTCCCAGCACTATGTAGTCCACTGAACAACACCAGGAGCAATCCTGAGCAAAGAGCATGGAGCAACCCTGGAGTATAGACAAGCATTGCTCAAAACCGAACCAACCAAACAAAAACTATATTTCACCATATAATCATTGCACCTTGTGTTTTTGTTTTGTTTTGTTTTTAGGGAGTAACCTGGTGATGCTCAGTGATTACTCCTAGCTCTGCACACAGGAATTACTCCTAGTGGGCTTGAGGGGACCATATGGGATGCTGAGGACTGACTTTGAGTTGGTCACATGCAAGGCAAGTCCCCTACTTGCTCTACTACTTGTCTGACCTGTGCCTTTTTTCCCTTTTTTTCTTTTCTTTTTTTTTGGTGTGTGGGGGGGGGTCATACCCAGCAGTGCTCAGGGGTTACTCCTGGCTCTAGGCTCAGAAATCACTCCTGGCAGGTTCGGGAGACCAAATAGGATGCCAGGATTCGATCCATAGTCCTTCTGCATGCAAGGCAAATGCCCTACCTCCATGCTATCTCTCCGGCCCATGCCTTTTTCATTCCAGTAAAATGCTTGGTTATATCTAACTTTTTTTGCAGGAATATTATCATAAAATATGCAAAATTGTATGGTAGTATATTATATATTCTGATGGATACAAAGAGGCAAAGATCTCCAGACGTTCCAGTTTTCCTGCTGGTTTCCCAAACCCCAGTCTTGACCCTTGCAATGGGTCTGGCCATGCCCCAAGGTTGCCTTCTCTCCTAACTCAATCTCAACCCCTTAACCAAATATATGCATTCTTGTGGTCTGGTCTCCATGTCTCCTGGGCCTGCTACCTCCTTTGCCGAAGAAGTGCCTCTGAGACATCGTTCTCTGAGATATTTTGCCCCAAATCAGTTACAAAGGGCCAGAACTAAGTCTCCCAACTTTGTCTCTGTGCCCAGAATCGTAGAACAGTCTTGATAGTTGGAGAGGAGTCGCCAGTGTTTATTCTTGACTCTCACACTGCCTATCCCTTTTCTAAACTGTTTTTTGATTTGGGGGGGGTGTTATGGGGCACATCTCATCATGCCAAGAATTCTTTCCTGCTTCAAAAGTCTTCAGCATCTGTGGAAAGGAGGGGCTGTGATCCTTCCTTGTTTGCATCAAACTGAACCTACTAGTGTCAGGCCCTCAGCACCTTCTACAGAAACCCAGAACATTAATGCTCTACTTCCCAGCTCCATTGCTACTGTTGGCAAAAAGAAGACAAGGAAGCCCAGAGGGAAGGCCTAGCCCTGTCACTGACTCTCCTGGTAGCTGGACTCAGGGCAACCTTAATGAGCTGGGGTATTTGGGGAGCAGCTTTCCCAAAGGGCTGGGACTTTCATGATGTGGAACTGCCATCCTCTTTTCTGTAGCATAAAACCCCTTAAAGCAAATGGGATTCTGCCAATGAGGGAACCATTGCCTGGGCACAGGATTTGACTGAGGGCCCCTAGGAGTGCAGCCCTAAGGAGGGGTGATGGTCATCCTTTGCTCTTTCTGTTAACTCTCCTCTTTGCTCCTTGTCCTTCCATGCTAACAGGGGAAGCCAAGCACATTTTATAGTTGCATTTTCTTTCTTTCCAGTTGTTTGCAGTGAGAGAAAGCATTCAACACTCTGAGGTCTCTCAGGCAGTGTCTTTCTGCAGTGATAGAATAGACTTGGGCCCTCTGCTTTATGGTTATTTGGCAGGGTCAGGGCTCCCAAGTGGTAAATCTAGGGACCCCACTGGCAATTCTCAGCCAAGTGGATTGTAGGTTCAGGGATGCAAGGTTGTTTGAGCTTTGCAGTACCAGGAATATGGGACCACCCAGCAGTGCTGGGGCCTTTTAGGGCAACTTCTGGTGGTGCTAGGGGAAGCTCCATGAGATTCCAGAAACTAAATGAAGGTTGGGTACATTCTAAGCATGTACCCTAACCCTGTGCTATCTTCCCTAGCCCCCAAAGACTCTTTCTACAAACATATCTTAGAGGAAAAGCACAGACCAAGTATGGGAATGAAAAAGACAGGCAGGCTCCTTGTCTTCCAGGAGCCAGGCTAGAAGGTCAGGCAGGTGTGGAAGAAATAATTTCAATTTCCTCCAGAGAGGAAATTCAAGGGCTGGGAAAGGGAACAGAAGGACCCTCTGTTAGCACAGGAGGGAAGGCACTGGCCTTGCATGTGGCCACAATGATTATGACCCTGGCTTCTCTGAGAATCTGTGCTTCAGGGCTGTAGAAGTGTCTAGAAGCTTGGTTTAGGTCCAACTGTAGTTTACTGGGCAAGAGTTTGGGATCTGTGAGGAATTCAGAGTAGTTAAGTGTCAATGCCAAGGCTGGTTGGTCTGGCACAGCAGGGTTCAGCTTCCTCTCTTGCTAGACTCTTGGACCTATTGTTTATCCCAGCAAGTGGAGTGACTTAGACAAAAAGTCTAGGTATGGTTCACTTGCACGGAGGTTCCAGTAGCTCACAAAAGGCAGCATAAGGTACCTTTCCCTTGAGGGGACTGCTGCCTGGTCACCCCTATTCAGGGTCAGAGGCAAGCTGGAGTTAGAAGATGCAGCTAGCAAGGGCATGCGCTCAAGCAGCTGGGGAAAATGTTGCTGGGGCAGCAAAGTCCATTTAATAACTATTTTATATGACAATTTATAGGGTTCCACCAAGAGGCAGTATACAAAGTCATTTCTTTGAACACCAAATGTTTACATTAGATATAGATTTGTCCATTACACTTGTGTATGTATCAAAGACATATTGAAGAGGAGACTGACCTCAAGGCAGGCAGGCAGGTCCCCTGGGGACTGAGTGAGTCAGCAAACATTAACAGGGAGCAGGGTGGGGGTGAGCATACCAGGAGGCCATCTTTGGAAATGCCAGGCTGTTGTTAGAGCCAGAAATATGGTTTTTAGTTATAAAGGGTACCCCACAGTTAAGCCTCACCCCTCAGGTCGAGCTACCTCAGGGGACTGAGAGGTGGCAAATGCACAAAGGGGTTTAAGGAAACACACACTTAGTTGTCCCCAGCTGTATTCAAGTCAAGGTTTCTAAGTTAGGGGCCACTACCCCATAAGGAAACCAATAACCAGATGGGGAGGTGTGAGATTAGGAAGGTGGGTCATTAAAAAAAATCTGCAACAGTGAAATGTCTCTAAGTCCTCACAACCAAAACTTTATTGAAACTCAAGCGCATCACAAATTCAAGGCATTTTTGGCAGAGCTGGCCTGAGTTGCATTTCTTGGTTAAATGTGGTTGTGTGTGGAAAAGGCTAGAGAAGCCCTGGGCTGAAAAGGAACCACAATCTGTTTGATCCTGCCATCAGGTTCTGTGGATAAGAAAATATCCTCAGGATCTGTTCTGCCCAGAAAGGATAAGATATCCTACGAATTAGCTCTAAAACAACAATTAAAAGACTTTCCTTTATTTAGATGCCACTGTGCATGAACTCCTGATGGCCCAGTTCTGAGAATGGGAACCATGATTCATCATGAGCATGGCCATGTGGTAATGATATGAGTTAACAAAGTTCATGCCAAACTAAAATCTGGGTCTAGCTCGAGCTATAGGCCCTTAGTCAGGTCACAGCCTCTTCAACCTCTATTTCCTCTTCTGGGTAATCTTGGGGTACTAGTGGAGGATGATAATCACCTTGAGCCAGGCAGCCATGATAGTAAGCAGAGCCAGGGTCCCAGACCATCAATCCTTGCAGGTATTTATCCATCTTTTCCTTCCAGGCTCTAAGCACTTCCCAGAAGCCAAACAGAATATTGGTCTCCAGGTGGCCTCTTTCTTCACCCTTACCTATGGTCTTTATTTCCTTTAGCGTGTGGAACATTCCAGCTCACCAGGTTTGTAAATGGTATCAGTAGAACTGTAGAGGCAGTACAGCCTTAGTAAGGTAATTGACTTGCACACATGCAACCCCAGTGTGATTAATGGCACCACATAGGAGACCCTGCCAGGAGTGACCCCTGAGCACAGACTTGACACTAGATAGTCAACAATCTACTTCCTTGTTCCTGGAGTTGTCTCTTTCTGGACATTGCATAAAAATAAAATCAGATAACCCATGTTCTTTGGTACCTTATGCTTTTTTTAACCTCACATCTCACTTTCAGAGACCTCAGAACTGTATGTAGCCCATTTTTTGTACTTTGATTTTGTTTATGGCCAATAAGTACAATTGAACCAGCAGTGAATTGGGGTTCCTTTTCCCCCACATCTACTTCAGCATTGGTGGTTTTTATTCTTTTGAAAGTGTGCCAGCCTCACTCATGTCCCTCATCAGTTTTAAAACTTTGTGCATTTTAGGGTGACACCCAGAAGTAATCCGGATTTATTTCTGTCTCTGCACTCGTGATCAGGGTACCATATGGATGCCAGGGATTGAACCTGGTTGACTGCATGCAAGGCAAGACTCTCACTTGCTGTGCTATCACTTCAGCCCTCCTCTCACCATTTTAATAGTGGTTTCTTATATTAACTACACAAAAGTCACATAGTAACTGCCTGCACATTGTCTGTGCTCAAAATTGCTTATCAGATTGAAATTCTTGTTCTTTTTAAAAAGGAGAAGACAGATTGTCTGCAAGAGCCTGAGTCATTGTAGTTTATTTAGTTTATTTCTTTGTTCTGACAAAATGATCATCTGCCATATGTTCAGGACTAGAGAGTAGATAGTATCTGATGAGCCAGGGTCTCATCTGGTAGGACTCTCGAACATCCTTCCTTACAAGGCTGCTCCTGGCTTGGTTCTTAGCCACTCTGGGAAGTGACTTACCACTAGTTTTTATGACACAGAAAAGACTTGGTGATCACCTTCTTCTAGGGAAGCTAGGTGCTTGGATTCAGACAGAACTGCCTCTGAGCATACTGTCCCTATGACTTCCAGTTACCCTGTTCAAAGCCTAGGCTCTGCCCTCCCTGCCAACTTCCAAAATAGCCAGCACATTGGCAAGAAGTCATGAGCTATCATTCCTCAGCAAGCGTTGAACACTGCTGGTTCCCATCTTTTGGCAAAGGCAGTGATTTGGCTTGTCTTCTGGAGGGAATGCAAATTTTGTGAAGAGCTTCCCTGCAAGGAGCCATGCCTTAAGGGCCCATGTATTTCCATGGGTTCTCCATGGAAAGTTCTCTCAATGGGCATTTTGCAGCCCACCCTTCAGAGTCCACGCTCTGTTCGTCTGCCAGGAGCCTGTGCTTGAAGGGCAGGATGCCGATCCCTGACCTCATAGCTGTGTGTATGGGTCCTGTCCTCTTTGAGGACATGTTTTGGGACATGAATGGAGGGACTTACCCTTAATCAGACACCCTAGAAGATGCCCTCTATATTCTAAGAACCTCATTCTGGAAGCATATTGGGAAGAAAATGGGAACTTTTTTTTTTTTTTTTTTTTTTGGTTTTTGGGTCAGTAGTCAGGGGTTACTTCTGACTCCACACTCAGAAATCGCTCCTGGCAGGCTTGGGGACCATATGGGATGCCTGGATTTGAACCAATGACCTTCTGCATGAAAGACAAACGCCTTACCTCCATGCTATCTCTCTGGCCCCGGAAATGGGAACATTTGCCACTACCAGCTTTGGAGACATGTAAAACCTCTGTTGCGTTATATTGTTATATTGTTCCCTCTCCTGTGAAATTAAGGGAACATTCCCACAGCCCAGGCAGCTGGGGGTGGCCTGGATGGAACTCCAGGTATCTTTTTTTTTTTTTTTTTTGAAGGACAGTTTCATTTTATTGCCATGGGAAGTTACATCCAGAAAGGTTAAGGATTTTGCTAACAATCACATATAAAGAACAAAAGGGGGAGATTTGAAACTGAGTTTGACTCCAAAATCTCTAGCTCATTAATATGTTTCAGCCTGATCTCCTATGCTTATTAAACATAAATTTTTGTAGTGCTGAGATGACAATTGAACTCCCCAAAACTGGGCCTAGAGAAAAAATGCAATATTTTCTAGGCAAAATGGGACACCTGGGACTGTATAAATATTAAACCTTCCTCTCCATCTCTTTCTTTTCTTTTTTTTTTTTTTGTGGTTTTTTTTTTAATTTTTAATTATGAGAACAAAGATGCAAAGAAAGAGGACAAGGTAAAGTTACAGTGGAAGGACAATCACGCATAAACAGAATTCACATAAGTCCCCTTGCTGATATATTAACATTGAACTTTCAGCCAAAGAATATTAAGAAAAATAAAACGGAACCCATGTACACTTTGTCCCTCAAGTCCCCAGATTGTAGTACATATTTCTTAGCAGCACATCAAGCATTCTAATGCCATAAAAATTATGTAACTCCTTAAATATTGAAGGCATAGTACTTTTTTACATTTTCATGCATATGCATATTAGTTTAAGTTAGCCTCAAAAAAGTGGGTGTTTCTTTTTAAGGATAAGAGTCAAAGGAGCACAGTAAAAACGGCCTTAGAGTGGCAGTTAGAGTTTGCATCGGCCCACCAAAATATGGGGGTCATGGAAAGGAAAATCCTTGGCCTAAATACAAGGGGGCCAAACCCCTGAAGTTTCCTGGCATAAGACCAGCTCTAGGCTCCAGGCACACTAGATTGCCCAATTCAAGTCGTTGTCTGTAGTGCCAACACACTTTTATTTTCCACGATGTCTCTGTTGTTGGTATCATGTTTCTGTATTAAAGATCCTGGAATCTGCATATCCTATATTGCAGTTAGGAGAACTCCAGGTATCTTAATGTGGCCATCTATCTGTCTGATTATTTATTTATTTAAGAGTAAATGTATTGAATCACCAGGAATGACAAAGTTAGTCCTGATTGAGTTTCAAGGTACGATGCTCAAGCATCCATCCCTTCACCAGGGTCCGCTTCCCTTCACCAATGCCTGAGATGATTTTCAGTGTTTCCCAGTAACACTCTTTAGCATTCTTGGTACCTAATAAGGAGATAAAGTTCATGAAGTCCATGAAACTTGAATTTCCAAAAAACACCATGAACTTAGAGTCTTACATCTCACAGTGCAATGTAGAAAGAATTATGGTTCCTTGACAGAGAGCCCATGCTTCAACCTTCATACAACCCCAGGTAAATGGAAGGGCTCCCCAAATTTGTTTAAGGAATCTTCTTTCTCCTTACATCCCTGGTGTTGGTTTTCCTTGCTTGCAACCAGACTCATCAAACTCGCACCTTTCCTGCCATGAAGTCATAAAGCTATGACCCTCTCAGACTTTGCTTGGTCCTGTTCCTCTCTGAGAGGGAGAGTTGGAAATGGGCTTCAGGTGCCACTGGCACCCCTGCAGGGAGGGAATAGGGGGAAAAAAGCTCAGCCATACAGTAGCCCTCTGTAGGCAGTGGCTCTCATTAGTCAGTGGCACTCAACTAGAAGCAAGTGGGCAAGAATAGTCATTTAGGCAAGAGATAGACAAGTCAGTGTGGGTAGTATATAAACACTGCCAGGGGCCCAGATTCTTAGATGCAGATCTGGAAGTGGGCATTTGGTGTCGGTGATTCCTAGAGTCATATCTGGAAGTAAAAGCTCATAAAGGAGGGACTGGGAGATGCAGGAGGAGTGAGGGGAAAGAGAAGGAGCCAGACACAAATTTAGTTTCAGAATTAGCATAGACTCAGCCTGATTCCATGGTTTGTTTTGGTGTAAAGGAGCAATTTGTCTTCACCTCTACACCATCAAAATGACCAAGACACTTAGTCAATCTGTTCTCACAAGTCCTCCTTCTCTCCTTCCATGACATTCTTCTCATTTCTATAATCCAGGACCCAGGGCAGGGGTCCTCAAACTTTTTAAACAGGGGCCCAGTTCACTGTCCCTCAGACCATTGGAGAGCCAGACTATAGCAAAAACAAAAATTACGAACAAATTCCTATGCACACTGCATACATTTTATTTTGATGTGAAGAAACAAAACGGGAACAAATACAATATGTGGCCCACAGGCTGTAGTTTGAGGACCATTGGCCCATGGTTTAACCACTTTATTTTTGTGTTGTCTCTAGATATTACAGGTAAATAAGAACATCTGGTTATTTGTCCTTCTCCCTGACTTACTATTGTGAGTGAAATTCAATGGTGAGACTATTCAATCAAATTAATTCTACTATGTCCTCGTATTTGTTTTGGGAGGGACATAAGCTTGCGAAATGTCCTTACTAAGAATTTATGTAATAAAAAACTCTGTGTGGGGCCAGAGAGCTAGCATGAAGGCAGGGCGTTTGCATTGCATTCAGAAGGATGGTGCTTTGAATCCCGGCATCCCATATGGTCCCCCGAACCTGCCAGGAGCGATTGTTGAGCCTAGAGCCAGGAAGAACCCCAGAGCGCCACTGGGTGTGACCTAAAAACCCAAAAAAAAAATACCCCCAAACTCTGTAGAACCCTTAGACCCACCTCTAGGTATTTAGATGTGGGAAGTAGGTCTGCTTCAGGACTTTTTCCTAAGTAGATTAAGATAAAGTCTGAATCCCAAGGAGTTGCATGACAATGACACTTATGAAAAGAGTAAAAACAGATGTCCGATTCAAGAGGACCAGGTGAATCATAGTGGTGACATTCACCAGCATCCACACAGTGACAAAACTTGAGTGACAAATAAGAGATTTATATGGCATGGAGACATGCCAGTGATATATCATTCAGTGAAAGTTGCAGGATACAAAATTTTAAAGTCATTTAAACATGTTTTTGTTTGTTTGCTTATTTGTTTTGAGGGGAAGGGCTGACATACCCAACAGTGGTAAGGGATCACTCCTGACAGATTTTCAGGGAGCCAAGGTGGTATCAGGGATGAAATCTGGATTGGCCTTGTGAAGAACACATGCTTTATCTCTTGTAATGTCTCTCTGATCCTAACACTGTCTTTTTATGAAAAATTCAAAAATTTTGGGCTACATCATTTGTGGAGTTCAGGGGTTATTCCTGACTCTGTGCTCAGAAATCACTCAGGCAGGCTCAGGAATCATATGGCATGCTGAGGATCGAACCCATATCTTTTCCTGGGTGACCACATGCAAGGCAAATGTCCTACCATCGTGCTATTGCTCCAGTCCCTAAAAATCAAAATTTAAAAAGCCCCAGTTTTGTTCTTGGAAGAAAGGACTCTTCATGGTGGGATTTCAGGGCTTTTCTTTCTTTCTTTCTTTCTTTCTTTCTTTCTTTCTTTCTTTCTTTCTTTCTTTCTTTCTTTCTTTCTTTCTTTCTTTCTTTCTTTCTTTCTTTCTTTCTTTCTTTCTTTCTTTCTTCTTTCTTTCTTTCTTTCTTTTTTTGTGGTTTTTGGGTCACACCCGCAGTGCTCAAGGGGTTACTCCTGGCTCCATGCTCAGAAAGTGCTCCTGGCAGGCACGGGGGACCATATGGGGCACCGGGATTCGAACCGATGACCTTTTGCATGAAAGGCAAATGCCTTACCTCCATGCTATCTCCTGGGCCCCTGTTTCTTTCTTTTTATTCACCCCTGTCCCTGGGGGTTCTTGTGCGAGCCTTGCAGCCTCTTTTCTTCCCTCACTAGGTGTGCTGGAAGATGGACTGGCCTCCAATGGGGCACCCCGCTCTGCAATCTCCAACCCAGAAAAGAAGATAAGCTGTGGAACACAGTGTCCCCACCCACAGAGCCTGGCCTCAGGCCTCCGGACCACAGAGGTAGGGTCCACCTCCCACAATCCCACCTGGGCTGGAGGAAGGGAGGTGAAACTCATGTCAGCCCAGGAAAAATCACTATACACAAAATATCAGGCTCTTCCCCCCATAATTTCACTTCAAGCCCCACCTTGGAAGTTGTTGTTTCATCTAAAGTGGGGTCCTGGGTATCTCATGGGTTGGGGACTCTTGTCCCAGGACCTGCCTTCCTGGCTCTGCTCATGTGGGCTGTGAGGGCTGTGCAAATTATAGGAACCAGACCGAGGCCAGACTTTGGCCCTTCTTTGGGAGTTGCCAGGGAAAGAGAGAGCATAGTATTGAGACAGAAGACAAGGCACTTAACTTCAGATCTTCCTGCTGGAAGGTCTGAATGCTTGCACAGTAGGGAGAGGATACTGACTCAAGTTCAATCCCTGGCATCTCATATGGTTCCCTGAGCCCTGCAAGGAGCGATTCCTGAACACCACTGAGTATGTCCTAAATATCAAACCACAAAATAGTAAAAGGTCCCCAAGAACCAAAAATAGATCTTAGATGGGCATGGGGAGGCCTCCAGGTTGCATAAATTGAGGGTTCTGGAACTCCAGAACATGGCTGGAGAGATAGTATGGGGATGAGGCACTTGTTTTGCACCTGGACAACCCTGGTTCAATCCCCACAAACCCATAAGATCCTCTGAGCACAGAGCCAGGAGTAAACCCAGAGCATTGCTGGGTGTGGCTCCAAAAATTCTTGCGTCTTCAGGCCCCTACAAAGTGGCAGTGGACCAAGAGATCCTCTCTCTAACTGGCTCCCTCAACAGAATCTTCTCCATCAGTGCTGTCTGGGCCATGGAATTGTCCCATGACAGCTTCCAGGGACAGGGATTAACTTCAGGGGAGGACAGGGCCTTCCTGTGGCCCGGGGGCCGCCACTCTCATCTTCCTGTTTTAGACTTAAATTTTACTTTGTTTGGGGCCACACCTGGCAATGTTCAGGGCTTACTTCTATCTTTGCACTCAAGAATCACTCCTGGCAGTGCTCAGGGGTCCATATGTGGTGCAGGCAACCAAATCCATATCAAGTTCTTTACCTCCCTTTACTATTACACTATCCCTGGATGTATTTATTTATTTTAATTGTTTTATTCCTGTATTCAAATTATATACAAACATGTATATACACATATGTATATGTACATATTTGTATGTATACATATATGTGTATGTGTGCATGTGTGTATATGTAAATATATATATTTGGGGCCACACCAGGGTGCTCCTGGCTCTGCATTCAGGCATCACTCCTAATGGGGCTTGGGAGGCCCTGTGGGGTTTTAGGGAACAAACTAGAGTCATCTACATTCAAGGCAAGAGCCTTAGCCCCTGCACTATTTCTCTAGCTTAGAGATAACACAGCTGTAGGGCATTTACCTTGCAAACTTAGGTTCGATTCCCAGCATCCCATATGGTTCCCTGAGCCTACCAGGAGTGATTTCTTTTTGTTTGTTTGTTTTTGGTTTTTGGTTTTGGAGCCACACCCAGTGATGTTCAGTGATGTTCAGGGCTTACTCCTGGCTATGCTCTCAGAAATTGCCCCTGGCTTGGGGGACCATATGGGACGCAGGTAAACCACGGTGTGTTCTAGGTTAGTGCACGCAAGGCAAATGTCCTATCGCTTGCGCCACCACTCCGGCCACCAGTAGTAATTTCTGAGCACAGAGTCAGGAGTGATCCCTGAGAACTGCCAGGTGTGGCCCAAAACCAGAGAAAAACAAACCTCCACAAAACCACCCAAAATAAATAAAACTATTTCTCTAGCTTGTCCCTCCTCTACCTTAGTTTCCCCAGGAAAGACTGTTAGCACCTCACAGGGTTCTTCTAGAAGCTTCAGACCACCTGGCCAAAATACTTTTTAGTGGAGACTAAAACCAGCAGTGCTCAGGGTTACTCCTGACTACATTCATAACAACTCCTGGTGATGCTTGGGGGACCATATGGGATGTCAGAGATAGAACCCAAGTTGGCTGTGTGCAAGGCCCTACTCACTGTACTTTATCTCTGGCTCCTGGCTGAGCTATTTTTAAAACGTTCCTTTTCTGGAAGAATACAAGACTATGCGTCCTCCTCTCACAGCCCCTCCCACAAGTTCAAAAACTGGTGTGATCTGAGCAACCTTGGCTAGCCCAGGACAATCTCCTCATAATTTTCCTACCATGCTCTTGAGATCCATCATCCACCTAACATCACTGAGCCGCATAAGGTGCCTGCAGTGTGCCAAGGATCCCACAGAGGGAAGACACACTTGTCCTTTGCTCCAAAGTAGATGCCAATGAGAAGGGGGCAGAGAGGGAAAGTCGTAACACAGAACTAATGAACAGTGCATTGGGCCCTGAAGGACATTCATTCAAAAGGCCCTAAAAAGGGGAGGGCTGGCGCCTGTTGTTTAGCCGACATACCCTAGGTCCAGTCCAGGGCAGTGAAGAGCCAGGAGGGGCTACAGAATTGCTGATACTGAGAGAGTGGCCACAGGACATGTTCTGAGCCATTTGGTACCCAAATCTCAGCAGACCCTTCCTGCTTCCTTTCTGCAGTTCCTCCAGCTGTTGTCTCACTTCCAGTCTTATTAGGTGCCATCTGGCAAAAAAAAAAAAAAAAGTGACTGCAACAATCTTTCACACATTGGAACCCAGTGGATTATTAGGTACTGTCGCTTCCTCTTATCTAATTAATGTTTCTATTTGTCCTTGGAATTCTTCAAGCCCCCTGCACCCTTTCAGCTGCACCTGGTAAGGTGTTGCTCTGGTCTCCTCTCCCAGCTCCATCTCCATCTCCAGCTCTATCCTTAGTTCCTTCTGCAGCTCCATCCCCATCCCCATCCCCAGCTCCTCCCTCCAGCTTCTTCCCTGGGCCTGTAAGTCCCAGAAGAAGGTCTTGTCCTGGCTGCTTCTCTACTGCTAATGAATTGGGTAGAAAGAGTGAGCAGCCTCAGTATTTGCTCCCCACCTGAATATGCATTCCTTGGGCTCAGGATGCTGCTTCTCTTCACCCAGAAATTCCTCATCCCCAGAAATGGTCCAGACATGGAGCTGCCCTTGCTGTCAGCCTTCATGTCTCCAAACACACTATCTTCTATGGTTCTTTTTGTTTGTTTTGGGACCACACCCTACAGTATTCAGGGTTTACTCCTGACTGCACAGAATCACTCCTGACAGATCAAAGGCCCTTTGGAGAAAGAGGGATCAAACCTAGCTCTGCCACATACAGGTGAGCACTCTTCTTTAGATTATTGTTCTGACCCTTGATCTTTGGTTCTTGATCAGGTTCTTGATCTTGTCCAAGTTAAGGAATTTGCTGATGAATCTTTTGCTCTCCCTCCCCTTTCCTAGGGTCCCTGGGCAGGTTGTGGTTCAGGGCAGTGGAGGGGCCAGAGCAGGAGGGAGTGGAGCATCCCCAATGTCTCCCTGAATGATAGGCATAGGGGAGATGTAGCATGAGTGTGCAAATAGAACAGGCGGCAAAAGAAGGGAGAGGACAAAAGAAGCCATAGGGAACTCAAGACCCACTATATCCGTTAGCCTCATGCCACATTAGTTAACCTGACACCTCAGCCATTCATCTGATGCCTGGTTGCACTCTGAGATGGAGCTTAGGACAGGAAACAATTTATCATGTGTGTGTGTGTGTGTGTGTGTGTGTGTGTTTGTGTGTGTGTGTGTGAGATCTGTCCATGTGCCTGTGTGGTGCTCAGGACTTACTCCTGGCTCTGTTTTTAGGAATTACTTTTGGCAATACTCAGGATGAGTGCTGGGGATGGAACTGTGGTCAACTGCATTCAAGGCAAGTGCCTTCCTGGCTGTACTATCGTTCCAGCCTGCTAATGAATGCATTTGTTTATGTCACAGAAACTTCTGGGCCCAATGGCTTATATTCTCTGGATTGTCTTTCCCCAGAAGTTCCTCTTATCAAAGAGTTGGTTATTCAATTGAAGCAGTGGTGGTGATATACAATCAGCTTGGGAAAATAAGAAGGTTCTGCACCTAAATTGGGTGTTTTGACTGACACTACAGCATTGTAATTAACAACTATAATTGGGGTCAGACACATGGAATGTGGTCAGTTCAGGGTTGGAGACATAGCTCAACAGTAGAATACATGTCTTGAGTTTAATCTCCAGCACTGCCTGACTTATAAGTACAGTTGATTGTGGTTGCTGATGGTCCTCAGTACCGCCAGGCATGGTTAGCATAAAAACAATAAAATAAAAAGAACTGGAGAGATAGCACAGTGGAGGATAGGGTGCTTGCTTTGCAAGCGACCAACCTGGGTTCAGTCCTATATTGCCCTCTGATCCCCACCAGGAATGATTTCTGAGCACAAATTTATTTTACTTATTTGGGGAGAAGTAGGCCACATCATGTGCTGTTTAGGGGCTACTGCTGCCTCTGTACTCAGGAGTAACCCCTTGTGGTACTCAGGGGGACATCTGGTGCCAGGGATTCAAACCTGAGTGTGCGGCATGCAAGGCAAGTGCTTTAACCTTTATGCTATCACTCTGCCCCATCCCCATATTATTTTTTAAAATAATTTCTTTACTTAAACACTGCGATTACAAACATAATTGTAGTTGAGTTTCAATCATAACAAGAACACCCCCTTTCACCTGGGCAACCTTCTCATATATCATTGCTATTGTGCTGTCCCCTATTATTACCCACTTATAGATGAGAAAGTTAGTGTTAGAGGGGTTAGAAAGTTAATTAAATTCTAAGAGCAAACCAAATTCTGAATCCAAAGGTCAAAGCCTGAACCATATGACTCAAACTAACTCTGAGACCTTTCCTACCTTTCACCCTTGGGTGCTTAAATAAACCCATTTCTTCATTTAGCATTGTTGGACGGGGCATTCCCAATGCAGACTCTGTGTTGGTTGGTATTAGAAATTTAACAGAGAGGGCTGGAGTGATAGCACAGCAGTAGGCTGTTCGCCTTGCACACAGCTGACCCTGGATTTGATCTCCGGTATCCCATATGGTCACCTGAGCCTACCAGGAGTGATTTCTGAGTGCAGAGCCAGGAGTAACCCCTGAACGTTGCTGGGTGTGACCCCAAAACAAAAATAAATAAATATACATTATATTTAAAAAAGAAAGAAATTCAGCTTGAGCAATCTAGGAGAAGGAATATATATTATATATTATAATATTATATATAATATATACAATATATTATATACAATTCTATATATTATATATAGTGTATGTGTGGGATGTGCATTTGTGTGTGGTCTGTCCCTGTGCCTGTGTGGTGCTCAGGACTTAGTCCTGGCTCTGTGTCAGGAATCACTCTTGGCAATACTCAGAGTACAGAGCTGGGGATGAAACTGGGGTCAGCTGCATGCAAGGCCTTACCTGCTGTACTATCTTTTCAGCCTGGGAATGTATTTGTTTATGCCACAGAAACTTCTGGGACAATGGCTTATATTCTCTAGCTTGTCTTTCCCTCAAAGTTTCACTTGTTGAAGAGTTGTTTCTTCATATGTGTGTGCACATATAGATGTGTATGTATATATAGTGTTTGTTTTTGTAAGCTATTCTTTTTTAACTTTATTTTAAAAAATGCATTACATAGTTGACATAGGTGAAAATACATCACATTTTATTTGGAGAAAATATATTACATAGTTGACATAGGTGACCAAAATACATTTGTTTTCAGATAAATGAGAGCCAAGTTATTTAACAAAAGAATAGAAAGGAGAAAGGAAGAGAAGAAGGTTTAAAATTAAAGATAAAGAAAAAATACAGTAGTAAACACATTTGTGAAAATTATTTTATAACTAATGAAATCATTACTACAGTATCAGAAAGTTTAGTAAGCCCTTGTTAGCTGTCCATTCTGATAAATTGGTGTGTTTCTAACGAGATGACAGCATTAAGCAAATGAAGTTGTCCAGAAATTCAAAGCATTATTACTGGCTTAGGGGTATATTCTCTTATAGGGGTATATTCCAGGGTCCCAGAAGAAGGAAGATGCAGGGGGAGGGTATTCATACTCATTCCAAAAAGCCCTGATGATATCAGCCCAGATACTGGCATACCTGAAGTTTAGTCAGATTGGTGTCCCTGAAAGGAATCATAGAAGGGTGTAAGGCAGGGCCATTGGGAAAATAGATGATTTTGGATAATGGATGTAATAGATGTGGCTTCGGTAGGGCAGAAGCTGGCCTGCTCTCTTTTCCGAGGTGGCCACTTGTAAGCCATTCTTTCTACTCCTGGATGTGCACACACATGTGTAAAGCAATCTTGATAATCTTTTTTTTTTTATTTGTCTGTTTTTGTTTTGGGTCCACACCTTGTGGTGCCCAGGATTACTCCTAGCTCTGTGCTCAGAAATTACTCCTAGCGGGCTCAGGGGGACCATGTGGGGTCCCGGGGATCAAACCTGAGTGGGCTGTGTGCAAGGCAAATACCCTTTCTACTGTACTATCACTCCAGTCCCAATAATCTTGAAATTAATGCACATTAAGTGATATTTGGGGGGCCGGGCGGTGGCGCTGGAGGTAAGGTGCGTGCGCTAACCTAGGACGGACCTTGGTTCGATCCCCCGGTTCCCCATATGGTCCCCGTGCCTGCCAGGAGCGACTTCTGAGCCAATAGCCAGGAGTAACCCCTGAGTGTCACCGGGTGCGGCCCAAAAAACAAAAACAAAAAAAGAAAGAAAAAAAGAAAAAGAGATATTTGGCTGTATCTCAGTAACTCAGTACCTTGTATTCAACCTTTTAACAGGCTAAAAGAGATGCTAAGCAAATGCTTACAGAAGAAGCCAGCACCAGCGTAGCCGACACCATCCGACCGACGGACAGGAATCATAGGTTTGTCAAGAACTGTGTTGACTAGCAGCACGTTGGATAAGAAGAACAGACAGATGGCTGGTTGCCTCTCATGTGCTGGAGCCCATCGAGGACTCATTGAGCAGAGGAAGACTCTTCTGGGAGACTTCCTATATGGGCATCTTCCCCAGCAGCCAGAGAAACTGGCACTGCAGGGCTGTCTCAGTCTCACACACCAAGTAAATATGCCATCACAGCCCTCACCTTGGGTATCAAACAGCAAAGGAATCAAACAATAGCCTCTTTGCAACTCAAGCACCCTCTTCTAGGGTTCATATAGGGCTCACGGCTTGGGCCAGTTTGGGACAAGTAGGAGAAAATTCTTGGGTACTGGATACTGGGTACACACAACAGTTCTCCACCCTCACAGCTAGACAGGGAGCACTGGTTCAGGCCTGGTCACTCTTCTTGTTCTTTCTTTTTGAAAAATCTCCATCTCAGAGTTTTAGTGATTCTCTGAAAGGCTGGTCTTCACCCAACTCTCAGACCATATGTAGGAGAAAAATCAAGAAATAGGGTGGCCCCCTTATATTTTTATTTTTTTAGTTTCAGTAGGAAAGAGAGTTGAACCCAAGTTCACACAAAGGAACCCTACACACAGCTCTCATGTACTCTTGTGGGGATGGTATGTCTATGGTATGTATTTCTCATCTGCCTCACTGTTGTCCCTCCCACTCACTTTCGTTCTTGTATTCCCCATGTCACACATCAGACCATAGACAAATTCCCTTGTGGTCAACATATCTGATCCAGAACACCTATTGTAGGCCTAATGATGTTCTACTTTCTGTTCTGTATTCATGGTTTTTCATCTTCATTCACTGTGAACCTGAGTGTTTTCTCTTTCAATCTGTCATTTAAAGTAGTTGACAAAAAACTCAATACTACCCACAAATGGGAGGTCACCCAGCTTTCACAGGGTTCCCTCCCACCCATTTTCTCTGTACAAAGTCCAGGAACTGGAGTCATCAGTGTCCCTATTCCCCCACCCCCTCCCCAAATCCAGATACCCTGTGAGACACTAGTTAGCTACTGTTTTGCTGAGAATATAATAATTTTCTAACATAATGTTGGGCCTGTGAAGGTGGACGTACTTTCCTCAAAAGTCATGTAGCATGATTGTTTTTAATTTTTTCTAAGTGTTAACATGCCTTCAGCGATTGAGAAGGGTATCAATCTATCATTGTGCCAATTGATGCAATAAAGTGGGTTTTGAGAGAGCGGGGAAGCCTGTCTGTGTATGTTGCTACACCCTACACAGCTGACATAAGGGTTGTTGTTGTTGTTGTTTTGTTTTTAAGTCACACCCGGCAGCACTGAGGGGTTACTCCTGGCTCTACACTCAGAAATCCCCTGGCAGACTCAGGGGACCATATGGGATGCCAGGATTCGAACCACCATCCTTCTGCATGCAACACAAACACCCTAACCTCCATGCTATCTCTTCTGTTCCTGACATAAGGTTTAAATGCAGGATCCTGGAAGCTTTGAAAAACTCTTCAATCCTGGGTCTACCCATACCCTTTGATTCGATTTCACTTTACCTGGCCCTGGATCTAATCTGCAAATCAACATATTATGGAAATGACTGCAGTGTTCTTTTGCACAGCCAAGAGAAGGGATAAGCAGATCACAGGTAGAAATAATGGATCTAGTGCTCTCTTGGGGAGTCTCAAGGTAGACCCAATAGGTTGGAATTCCAACATCACTGGTATTATCCTGTTAAAGTCAAGTGAATGACCTTAACCTGTTCATGCTTCACTAGACCCTTTTATGAAACGGTGTTAGTTGCTTTGATGCAGCTGAATGTGTGATAAGGGTATATGTCACACAAGATTGCATCCTGCAATAGAGGGAAAATACAAGGCTATTTACTCTTGTTGTCTTAAAGTCCAGCCCTGAAATTTCTAAAACATGGGTCAGATTGGCTTAGAAAATTCAGCTTTAAGGGTAAATTTACCCAAGAACTTGTTCCATATTTAAATACAGTAAGTCCTCATTGTTGAAGCTAATGGTTAATGAAAGCAATTTAATCAAAGGCTAATTGATATAAACAAGAGTTAATTTTCGATAGCATATTTATGGTCACAATACATTACTAAATTTCTAAAGGCTCCAATATTCTAATAGTGAGTAATAATCTTGTCTATTTATTTATCCATCTAACCTGCCATTCATTCATTCACTCATCAACTCACCCATCTATTCATCCATCCGTCTATCCATCCATCTATCCATCCATCTATCCATCCATCCATCCACCCATCCATCCAACCACCCATCTATCCAACTACCACCCAATTAACCAACCAAACAACCAAGCAATTAAGCAAACAACCATCCATCCATGCATCCATGCATTTTCCAACCTACTTACTCCAGCTAATAATTGAAGGTGTTTGGAGTGTCTCAAAGCAATCCAAGGTAAAATATGGGAGCCAACTCTGGACAGGATGAACATATATACCCACAATTCACTCATGCTGGCATGAATAAGCTACACCAGGTATATATCTCTGGGGCATGGGAAGAGTGGTGCTCCCAGATAGAATGCACATAAATAAGGGTCAGACAGAGGCCCTGGTCCAGAATCTAACTTTGCTTTATCATCAACAATATCTCTCAACAAAGCTATTTGAGTTCCTGCTATCTTATTTCTTCTCAAACACAATTGTACTTTTCTCCAAGGCAAGCACTTTCAGGGGTGTTGTAGTGGTGGTATTATGGGGCCACGAAAGGACAGGGTTGATGATTTCACACAGGCAAGAGTGATTTTTGGGGGCTGGAGAGATAGCATGGAGGTGAGGCATTTGTCTTGCATGCAGAAGGTTGGTGGTTCGAATCCTGGCATCCCATATGGTCCCCCGAGCTAACCAGGAATGATTTCTGAGGTTAGAGCCAGGAGTAGCTCCTGAGCGTTGTTGGATGTGACCCAAAAACAAACAAACAAAAAAAAGAGTGATTCTTTACCACTTGAGCCCTTCCCTGACTCAAGTGATGTGCTACTTACTTAGTACAAAATACTCTGGGGGTGGAATGATAGCACATTGGGTAGGGTGCTTGCCTTGCATGCATCTGACCCAGGTTCAATGCCTGGTCCTCTGAGCCCACTAGGAGTGATTCCTGAGAACAGAGCTAGGAGTAACCCCTGAGCACCTCCAGGTGTGGCCCCAAAACAACAACAACAAAAAATGCTTTGTTAAATCCCCTTGTGCTGAGGGTTGGAGCCATCTCCAAGCAAACTCTTGCTGAGAAGCTTGTGCTTGGCTCTGATACCAGCCAATTATTAAAAGGAAAGGAACCTTGATTAGCAGGTTTGGGGCTCCAGAGAGGTCAGCTATCCCTTTAAAAAGTGGAGCTTTCATTTTTAAGATTTCTCAGTCCTCTGGTGCCAGAGAGATAGCTTAGAGGCAGGGTGTTTGCCTTGCATGCAGAAGGATAGTTTTTCGAATCCTGGCATCCCATACGGTCAGGGGACCATATGCCTGCCAGGAGCGATTTCTGAGCATAGAGTCAAGAGTAACCCTTGAGCACTGCCAGGTGTGACCCAAATAAATAAAATAAATTAAAAAAAAAGATTTCTCATTTTTCTAACTAGCAAGTGAACCAAGTAAATGAGGAGGTGGTGGTAATTAAACTTGAGATAAACTTGAGGTTTGCACATCTTTGTACAATAATTGCCCAGACCCTGAGAAGACTGCAGAATGGGTCACTCTCCCTGAGGAAGAAAAATCCATTCTGTCCTGCTTTCTAGGCCTCATGCAGGCCGCCCTGTGTTCCTGGCTGGCTAATTTATGGCAGCTTTCTTCCTGGCTGACAAAACCAGCCAAGACCCAAGAAAAACTGTATTTCAAATGTCTACTCAATTGGGCTCAGTTTCTTTTCAGTTCAGAAGAGAGAGCCAGAGAGCTGGCTCAGGGCTCATAACTTGTTTTGTATGAGTGAGGTCATGGGTTCAGTTCTCAGAATCACAGGAAAAAAAGAGGAAATGTAAATCCGGAAGAGACTCTTTATTTGGGGTCCCAGAAGGAGGACAAAGAGCCACAATTTACCCATGATTCTCAGCAAGATCAAGACCATGTCTTCCCTCTGGAAGAAGCTGTTTTTCAGCTTCAGAACAAAGGCCTGAGATTCACCCAGGGCCCAAGTGCTGCCCCAAGGTGGCAACTGGCCAGATCAGGGAGCACAGAGAGAAAACCAGCTGTTTGGTCAGTATAACCAGGAGACTTTCTTTGACCTCTGTCCCTTTAACAGGCACCCCCAAAGTGAGGGTGCCTTTCCTCAGCCTCTAGTGCAGTTCTTCTCAAATAGTGGGGCCCCTCCTTAAAGGGGGGCGCGTTTGACCTCGGCAAATACTGTCATAACAAGCTAAGCCCCGTGTTTATGTCTCTGGAACTGAGAGTTGCTGTGTCCTGCTTCAAACCCCGCTTCGAAAAGCTATGCATTGCAAAACGTGCTCATTGTAGCCATTAATCCAGACATCACTTCAGGTTTTAAAAAAAAATCAGCAGTGTTGGGGCCAGAGAGGTGGTACCAGAGGTAAGGTAGCACTACAAGCCTAGCTAAGGAAGGACTGCGGTTCGATCCCCCAGGCATCCCATATGGTCCCCCCAAGCCAGGGGCAATTTCTGAGCGCTTAGCCAGGAGTAACTCCTGAGCATCAAATGGGTGGGGCTGGAGGGATAGCACGGAGGTAAAGCGTTTACCTTGCATGCAGGTCAGTGGTTCGAATCCCGGCATCCCCCCATATGGTCCCCTGAGCCTGCCAGTAGCGACTTCTGAGCATAGAGCCAGGAGTAGCCCCTGAGCATGGCCGGGTGTGACCCAAAAACCAAAAAAAACAAAAACAAAAACAAAAACAAAAAAAAAACCCTAAATGGGAGTCAGAAGTGCCCAGATGTGGGCAT
This sequence comes from Crocidura indochinensis, assembly GCA_004027635.1. Lineage (NCBI taxonomy): Eukaryota > Metazoa > Chordata > Mammalia > Eulipotyphla > Soricidae > Crocidura > Crocidura indochinensis. The sequence continues at coordinate 22,152 of PVKC010009353.1, forward strand.
GGAAAGCATAGCAAGGCACTCACCCAAGGCAAAGGCTGGGGTGGAGCAGAGAGACAGGAAAAAGACCAGGGAAAAATAATCTGAGCCCACATGGGTTCGAGAAGAACTTGGGTTCGTTCCATTTTCTAAGGAATTTCATCTTTTTCAGGAAGGAGGGTCAAGAGGCAGTTTAATTCAAAGCAGGAGTGAATGGAGGCAACACCTGTCTTAGCTTCCCAACGGGATACCTGCCTTCAGTCCCACCTACCCTTCAAGTAGCACTGAGATATTAGGGTGTTTGAGTACATATGAGTACAAAACAGCTGACTTGGGGGTCATGGTATCTGCTTGAGCCCCATTTGCATCTGTGATAAGCCAGGACCCTCCATGAATATCACCCATTCCCACACTGGAGACCCTCACTTGAACATCATTCACACATGACTCTTCCTTGTTCTGGATTTCTGGGCTCTCTCCTTTTCTCAGGAAACATTTTTCAGCTGGCTGCATTTCAGACCCCTCAAGTGTCTGTAGTTCCAACCAGTCTGTGTGCTTGGACCAAGGACCCTCAAGTTCTCACAATGCTTGTTCCAGTCCCCACTGCTGCTGGAATCTATTTCTGCTTTCATGATTCAATCTCAGGGCTACCTGAATCCTTTCATTCCTGAAACCCTTTCATCAACTGTTATATAAATGTACTCTCTCTCTCTCTCTCTTGAATACTGCAGGTTTCTCTCTCTCTTTCTCTCTCAGCACCATCCACTCATGTTAGAGGTGTTTGTGCATGTCTGGAGAAGAGAAGAGAATGCTTTACATTCCTTGGAGCAAATCTTCATTCCTTTAACACACCAGATCGAACTCTTGGCTCTTCGAGTGTTTAATACACAGAAAATAATCATGAACCTTAAAGCAGACAAAAGCATTAAGGATGCTTAATTAGAAGTCTTTTCACCTATTTGTTCATCTATCATGTGATTACTGTTTTTTAGGTCATGGGGCTCTAGAGGGAATTTTAGACTTATTTCCCACTCTGTGATTGTCTACCATAAACAGTGGAAATACCATGCTGATAAACACTCAGTAAGCGAAGCATCAAATAAATACATGTACAGATACTTTATTACTACTGACTACGATGAAATGACTGCCTTAAAAGTTCTATTGGAGGGACTGGAGAGATAGTCCAGCAGGTTGGGTGCTTGCCTGGCACACAGTCAACCTGGGTTCAATTCCCAGCACCACATATGGTCCCCTGAATGTGCCAAGAATGATCATTGAGCACAGAGCCAGGAGTAAATCCTGAGCACTGCCAGGTGCGCCCCTCTTCCAAAAAAGTTCTAATATTTTTTGAGATTTTTGTAAAATTCCATTGTCTAGATTTATAAACCTAACTGCAGAAATTTAGCAAGGGTAGCAAGGAATGATGATGTGTTGAATGTTTACTAAGTAACAAGCACTGTGTGTATGTGTGTGTGGGGGGCATATCCTGCAGTGCTCTGAGTTTATTTCGGCTCTCCTCAGGAATTAACCCTGGTGGAATTTGGGTTATCATATGGGGTGCTAGTGATTGAACCCAGGTCAACTATGCATAAGACAAGAGGTTTATATGAGTGTAATGTATTCATAGTGTCATCATGGTTACCATGGGCTGCCATTCTATTATTTTACTCCCATCTAGCAGACGAGGATGCCTAGGTTAGAAGTTGCTCCTTAGGGGCCAGCAATTGGTTTAGTCCTTCAAGCTCTCTTGGTCCTTTGCTTCAGTTCCCAGATGAGTTTGCCTGAGAAACTAGGGAACTGCTTCTGAAACACACTGAGCAGGGGTCAGAGAAGCCACGGGGCTCCCAGAACTGCACAAAAGGCTGCAAATTTTCTTTCTCTTGGGCCAAGTGCTCCCTGGCAAGAAGAGTACGCGCCTTCCCAGTCCAGATTCAAGTTGGAGAGAAGGAACAAGGCCAATTCTCACAGCACTGAGAATTGATGAGTGGTACTGAAAGTAAAAGTGGTGGATAGAAATGGCCAAAGAATTGTGCAGATTTGTGACGGCGATTGTCACAACTTGGTCTCGTATGAAAGGACTCTATAATCATTTGTTCCTTCTCTGGACTTGACATTAAGCATTAAGCATAGGGTAGAGATTTTTCTGCCTTCATCATACATTATAATAATGGAGAGAAAGGAAGGGAAGCATCTTTAAGTTAGGCTGAATTGCAGAGATTTATTCAATTGGTTTGGAGTTGGGGTAAGGTGTCAGGTTTTTTTGGTTTTTGTTTTAGGACCACACCCAGCAGTACTTAGGAGTTACTCCTGGCTCTGCACCCAGGAATCACTCCTGGCAATGCTCAGGGAATCATATGGCCTGCCAGGGATCAAACCTGGGCCTGCTACATGTAAAGCAAGAGCCTTATCTATTGTACTATTGCATTGGTTTACTGGTCCTACCTTAATCAATATTCATGCTCTACCCTAGGATGTGATATGGTGATGGGATTTTAGATTATTCCCTACTTGGTATTTTTCTCCCACCATAGGGTGTAGCCTGATTCTTGTCAATAAAAACAGGTGTCTGAGGAAGGCACAGGCTCATTCTTTGGTCTTCTTCCACTAAGCTGTATTCCTTTTAGGAGTAGAAAGCTTGGGTAGTTGAATTTCTTGCTTGAGTGCTAGATTTCCTGAATCCATTCTTGTATCTTTTCACTGTGTGGATTATTTCCTGTGCCAATGTTTGCTTCCAGGCCTGCATCTCACCAGACCTTCATTTTGTAGCCCTAGGCTACACTAGCAATATTGCTCTAGCCCTGGGTGTCATTTTTAACTCTACCATAACCTGCAAATGAAGCTGGCCTAAGACTGGGATTGTACGCCACTTTTGGAGAGGAAAAACAGTGTTTGGAGACAGAAAAATTCAGTTTAAACCCTGGTTCTCTTATTAATGTCTGGATGATTAATGATCAGGACAGAATAACTTGGGGGATCACACCTGGCAGTACTTAGAAGAGCTGTTCCTGGCTCTGTGCTATGAGTTACCCCTGGCGATGCTTGGGGGAACATACAGGTGGTGATGATTCAAGCCAGGGATAGGAGCATGCAACACAAACACCTTAACCCCAGTGCTATCTCTCCAGCCCTATGTAATGATTTTAAGCCCAAATTTTCTTTTCTGTCATCAGGAAAATGACATAGCATTCACCAGACTTGTACTAGAGAGAAAATAAGGTGATTTGACTGGCACATGATATAAGAAATCTATGTTGGCAGACCATGTGGGATAATGGGAATTGAACCTGGGTCTGTCCGGATAGGCCATGTGCAAGGCAAACACCCTACCACTGTGCTATTGTTCTGGCCCTTCATTGAGACATTTTTTGTTTGGGGGAGGGCTTACATCCAAACTGGTGGAATGTTGTCTGGTCCAACCCCTATGGAAAATAGTATGGCAGATTCTGAGTAAACTCAAAATCGAACTACCATATGATCCAGCATATCTCTTTTGGGTATCTCTCCAGGACAGAAAAATATTCATCCAAAAAGATTTATACACACCACTATTCGTTGGAACATTCAGTACCATCGCCAACACTTAGAATCAACCTAGATGTTCAACAGCAGATGAATGGATTATGAAGATGTGGTACAAATATAAACGGAATACTATATAACCATAACTATGTACCAAGTGTAACCCCAGCCTGAATTTAGGTTAATCTACCTGAGACCCACCTATTGATGGGAGAAGTCTTGGGCGGATATGACCTGTAACTTTACCTGCAGACCCGACCCAGTTCATGGGAGGGGTCTGGGAAAGATACTTAAGGGCTCTGACCCAGAGGAGAAGGGCTCTTTGGTCTTTGGCCTTTTGCCAGCTTGGAGGTCAGAGGAAAGATGGCTGAAAGAAGTTAAGACGCAGGGCTAGTTAAGAATGGCTGAATGCTTAATTGGTTATGATATAGGTCACACATGTGGTGGATAGGGTATGAATAAAGCTATTACTTCCTGAAGCCTGCCTGTGAGTGAGATTTCTACCTATCGCTTTCCTGGACCCCAGACCCATCGATTAATGGAGGATGGAGCCACGTGGCCTGGGAGAGCAGACAGAGGCCTCCATCTCCATCCATCTCCATCCAGCTTCATCTTTACTTACTTAATACAACAAATGGCGTCCTGAACGTGGATCTGAGTCCTGGACCCAACACAACAGCGATTATGGTGAGATTTCTGCTTTTCAGTTTGATTTTGGCTCTTTCCAAATGTACTCAGTTCAAAAATCTGGACCACGTGCAGCCATGTTTATATATGGCCGTGACCCCTTGCAGGGATCCACAAGTCATTAAAACAGAAGAGGGGAAAACTTGCACCCCCATCCATGGCTCAAAATTGAAACCGTGTTGCCAAAAATCCTTTTGCAAAGAACCTCGGCCTTGTCAGAAACTGGTGGAGGGCCTTAATTGGAAAAGCTTCAGAAAGAAAAAGCTGCTACAAGCGACTGATCTTCTGAAAATAACCTTTAGCTTGAATTTGGACTTTGATTTTGAGAATTTCGGACTGGACTTTTGGTTTGAACTCTTAACATCTAGGGGCACTGCGGGGCTGTGGCCAAGAGGGACAGCAGTGAAGTCTGCTTTCAAAATGCCGCAGCTGCAATCAGCCAAGGACTCTGGCCCTGAGGCAGAAAAGCAGCAGAAAGCACCTAATCCAGCCCCAAAATGGCAAGGTGAACAGCTTCGGCTCCGGGAAAGGAGGCAACGCATTCGGATCGACTCAGCTCGACTCTGCTCCGAGAAAGCAGGCGAGCCTGGGATCCGCTCTCCAAATCAAGAAGGTGTAACAGCTCAAGG
>PVKC010009354.1:0-26946 GCA_004027635.1 Crocidura indochinensis
AAAAAAGAAATAGAATAAAGTCCATTTTCCCCCATTTACTTTTTCAGGGAAATAAAATATAACAGTTATTTTTCATTTTATACATGATTGCCTCTTTTTAAGCCACATCACACAGTACTAAGGACTACAATGATCAGTCTGCCCCTCTTGGTGTTTAGGGAATCCAAAACCAAAATGGGGTGTCTGCAAGCACAGCATGTATTTCAGCCCATTTAGCTATATCTAAGGACCAATATATAATATATTTTTTAAAAAGCAAAGAAATAGAAAGACTTAAATTATTCAGTAATATGCAAAGCATTGAAGTTTTAGTTAAACTTGAAGTGATTTTTAGTATCTTTGGGGGAGGTCACACCTGGTGATGCTTCTGACTCTGTGCTCAGAGATCACTCCTGGAGTTCTCAGAGGACCATATGGGATGCCTGAAATTAAAACTGGATCTTCTACATGCAAGCATGTACCTTACCTATTGTACTATAGCTCCAATCCCAAAAGTGATTTGAAGTAAAAACAAATATATGTATATAATAAATCCAATGCTGTACAGAGTAAGCATCCCAAGCACTTTAGAAACAGCCAATTCTCATGGCTGGAGTGATAGCACAGCGATAGGGCATTTGCTTTGCAAGCGGCAGATCCAGGACGGACCTTGGTTCCTGGACGGATTCTGGGCATCCCATATGGTCCTCTGAGCTAGGAGCGATTTCTGAGCCTATAGCCAAGAATATTCTGAGCGTCACAGAGTGTAGCCCCCCCCCAAACAAAAAAAGAAGAAACAGCTAATAATTTCTCCTGGTAATTTGTAAAGGTAACATTTCCCAACTCATTTCGGAAGACTAATGTAAATTGGACATGCTAGTATGAAATTAAGATGTTTATAACAACACATAGTAAAAGAACAGTGATGGGTCCTGAAAGGAGATCGCAAGGACTAGCTATTCTCTTCCTTTCCCAGGATTTGAACTAGTTGAGAACATAAAAAAATAAAGCATTAGTGGAGAAAATAATTTTTACATACCTGGTGAAGAGATTAATTTTATTAGTTGCTAAAGAACAGCCCAATGTGGGTAGTGACTGCTCATACCTCTTATATCCAGTAAGAGAGATTCTCTGGAATGCAGGGAAACATAACTTCAACAGTTGGGCTGTTCCTGACAAGGGCAGAGCAGGCCTCCTGGATTGTCATCAGATTTATCAATCAGACAGGCCACTCCATCTTTCTAGGAGCTGGGAAAATAGAATAAGGATGTGGGGGAATAATTCCACAAGAAGCTCCCTTTTCAGTAGATGATACAACATTTGAAGTAGATGATACAACAGCTTCTGTCAGTATTCAAAATATATTTGCATTTACCACAGTGATGAACATATTTTTTTGATTATTTAAAGACTGTGGTTTGCAAAGTACTTGATAATTGAATTTTAGTCATGTGATATTTTGTCACCGATCCCACCACCAGTGTCAACTCCCATTACCAGTCCTCCATAGTCCGTCACTCCTTTACCCGCTACCCTATCCTGCCTGCCATCTTGGCAAGCACATTGCCAAGTTCAAGGTTGCAGATTTGATCTCATGTTTTGAGAGCTGCTGAGGCTGTACATAACTGAAACACTGACTCCAATTCCCCTCAAAATGAAAATATTTTCTAACATTAGAAAATTTGCCATTTCAAAAATAGAGGAAAATCATTGTGCTCTCAGTTATGTGAGAAAATTCAATCCACTTTTTTAAGATGATATAAATAGAATGAGAAAGAAATGGAAATGTTCTTAAACTGATAACAACTATTACCACATTACTAGTTTAAACCTCACACTTTCTAATAGATCATGTGAGATCTATTAAATAATAACTTATTAATAAAATAAGGAATAGGACAAAGACGCCTGACTAAATATATTCAGGATTTTTTGGAAATTGTAACCAGGGGGAAAAGACTCACGGAACAAATTATGGGTAAAATCATTATAAACAAAGAAGCACAATCATTTGGCTTTTAAATAATATAATTTTGTTTATTGAAAACAGAAATTAGATCAATTTGTAATAAAGTTTAACGGATACTTGATAGCTGCTTAATATGTAAAAACCAACTGTGTTTAAATGAAAATGTTATTCATGAAGTTTTATTTACAGTAACAGCAAGACTTATTTAGACATAAATCTAAGAATATGCACTATTATTATTGAATATAAAACTGAGGTTAAAGATTTTCTGAAGACTAAGTGTAGACCTAGATCATGGAAAGGAACTTAATATTGGAAACAGTACATTTTATTTATGACTACTTCAAATTTTAATGCAGTTTTAATGGAACACTTGAGAATTTTATCTTCATCTTCACAGCTTATATTTTATTGGAAGAAATAAGTATGAAAGATATTGATATGTTTTATAGATTAATCATAGTGGACACTTTTTCTACAGGTAACAGAACTTATTTTATAGTGGTAAAAAATAGATTTAGTTTGTGGGTAGATAAACAGATGGATCTAGGGAAAGAAAATCATGACTAGGTTCATGTATCTATAACAATTTGGCTATGAACATGGTGAACATACACCAATAGAATATATACATCTTTTATGGAATTATAATATTATATTTATACATTATTGTTGATCTAAATTAAATCCATATGAATGAAATAGTTTAATTATAAACATTCAAATACCATATATGGAGCCAGAGTGATAGCACACCAGGTAAGGGGTTTTTCTTACATGTTGCCAATCCAGGACTCATTTCCTATACTTCATATAGTTTTCTATATTTTTATATATAGTTTATATATATAGTTTTATATATTTTCATATAATTTCCTATATTTCATATAGTCCCCCAAGCACTGCCAGAAATGATTCCTGAGTGTAGAGTCAAAAGCAGCATTGACCATCACCAGGTGTGGCCACAAACACAAAAAATAATGAATAAACTTGTTACAAAACCCCCCAAGATTATCTATATAAAATAGTTATAATAGATCTATAATACATATAAAATAGATAAAATAGCTTAGAAAAACAAATAGTCATAGTGGCATCATGGATTATATAAAAATGTAAACTTTTAAATGAATCAGCAAAATTTAGAAAATTGGTGTTCAAAATCTAAGTGTTTACTCTGAGGTTAGTAATCACAGATAAAACTGGATTTCCAAAGTAGAAATAGTCAGGTTGAGGGCAAAATGTGCCTGTGTAGTGGAAACAAGGTCAACTAAGCCTGAGAATTATTTAGATAATCCAGTTTTTACTGTATCTTAAAAAAATAGGGGGGCAGAGAGATAGCACAGCAGAAAGGTATTTGCCTTGCAAGCTGCATACCCAGAACTAGCGGTGGTTCGAATCCATGCATCCTATGTGGTCCCTCATGCCTGCCAGGAGTGATTTTGAGCAGTGAGCCAGGAGTAACCCCTGAGAGCCTCTGGGTGTGGTCTAAACACCCCACCCCCCCAAAAAAAAATCTGTAGTGACTAAGAAACCAATCTCTTCAACATTTAGTGAGAATTCAGGTCAATCAGCTAGTGTAAATTTACTTCTGTGAACTAGATGAAATATAATCCCTTCAAAGAGACTTCCAGTCAGAAAGTAAGAAAATTATTAGAGGAAATTAGAGTCTGTCAAATCAGTACAGGGGACACATATACACACATCTTCCCAGAAAAAACTGAGTGTTTTGAACATACTGAGCCTATATACTTCACTTTCATGATTCTGGAGCTGAATTTATATTCAACATGTGAATGGTGTAGTAGTGGAAAGCATGCAGGTAGATCTGGGCTTGAATTCCGATTCTACAATTTTCAGGGACAAACCTCTTCTTAGCCTCAGTTCCATCCTCCTATCTGGAAGGTCCTAGAATTGCTTTTTTAATGTAATAAAGTGTATATTATTATACATAATATAAATTGATATTTATTAGATTAAAAACAGTTTACACTATAAAACATTTGGACTAGGAAGCAAATATTTGGAAGGCTAAATAAATCAGAGTAGATTCATATTAGACATTAATAAAAACAGTCCAGAAAGTCAGAGACAAATATTAATTCTTATGGCATGGCACTCATGTCTTATTGTCAAGGAAAATATGCCATATTACAGAGAGTATATGCAGAGTAGATGATTTTAAACCTAAATACTCTACTCACCAATGGAATCACTCACCAATCATTCATTATCTCATTCCTTCATTCATTCATTTAGCAACTTTTCAGTGCTTGGTCCATTCACTTTCTTACTTTTGTTGAGTTACCAAGGATAAATGATTATTCTTGAAACTTATAGAACTTTGGCTCTAATGCTTTTTTTAATTTTTATTAATATCTTTATTTAAACACCTTGATTATAAATATGATTATATTGGGTTTCAGTCATGTAAAGAACACCGGCTTCACCAGTGCAACATTCCCATCACCAATATCCCAAATCTAATGCTTTGTTTTACATTTTCCCTCACACATGAGGTCGACTTTTTTGATAAATAGAATCTGACTTTTTTCACTTACACTCGAGTTACCTTCAGATTTCTTTCTGCAATTGGTGTAGGTTGAGTTCCCACCAAGGTGTCTGTGTGATACGTTCTAATTGGGTTGTTTATACCTGGGACCAAAGGGAGCAATACTGGTTCCCCTGAGAATGTAAAATTCCAGGGCTGACATGAAATTAAAAATAACAATGTTCAGTAGTTACATTCTGCTAAAGAGCACTTAAGTTTTCCTAAGAGAATGAATGTTATTTTCATGTTACCACCATTAGAAACTTTTTTATTACCTTGTTATGGTTCAACTACTTTTTAACTGTTCTCATTATGAATTATGTTGGGAATCTATCCACCTTTCTAAGAACCTGCGTGTAGATCTTTGTAAAATTGACTTTTTAAAAAATCACAATTAGTAAAAATATGATATTGAAAAAAATCAAGTCTAGCTAATTTCAACTGCAGAGCTCATGGTTCCTATTATTATAAGTGCTTTCTATGTGGTCATTTTTTATATTAACACTTTGATCATTTTTCTTCTGAAATAAAATATAATCCTGTTTTCCTAAAGATTTGTTAGAAAACACAACCACTAAAACCTTACATAAAAATTTAGTTTTTCTCTAATTGGGTGTTACTAGAATATAATGACCATAATATGAAGAGATTTTGTGCACTATTTGGCGTGAGGTTCTTAAAATAAAATCGTGCATCCTTTTGAGAAGAAAGTCTCAGTTATTGCGATGGATTAACAAGCACACAAATGACGGAGAGTGACCATCAGAATTTGGTTAATTATTGGTCAACATTTCATATTACAGGAAATGCACTTCAGTTGACTTCTACTTGAGAAAACTATACCTTTTCTGGTTAAGAAAAATCAGGACGTACCATCTTCATAACAAGTTTGGAAGTTAGGTGTAGCATGTTTGTAATTAATTGTTCAGTCTTTTCTACAAGCTGGCTACATCATGGTCTCACCTACCACCATACTAGTAAGATCCTACCCTCATGCTAAGTGGGAAAAAAGGGAGTCACATATATACTGTGGATTGGGAAAACAAAAGTTTTCTCCAAATAGGGCAAATTGTGTCGTTGATAGAACTGTGTAAGTTTATAGAGTCAGATATCGGACTCTTGTGTCTCACTTTCTCAAATATATATATTTTCATCTGTGGGGGAGAGATTTGCTTGTTGTCCCAAGGTGAATTTTCTGTGGTAGTTTTTTTAATTTATTGCATTAGAAATAGTTCAGGAACTATAAAAGATCTTAGCTATATATAATGAAGGAGGAGAATGGAATAAATGATCTGAACTTCTTTTTGTTCAGAGAAATATTCTATGGGAAAATTCATATTGCTTACTAAAATCTTGATTGAGATTGAGGTCTTGTTTTCAAGGTGTAAGTTGGTTATACCATTAACTGTTGTATTAAATATTAATTATGAAGTCCTGGTGATGCATGGCGTATATGGATGTTGAGACCTTTCTTATCCAGGCCCAGCTACTGCAGCCCCTATGGCCTGGCAGGTCTGTAGGTATCAGGGTAATGGCGAGGAAATTATTCACAGCAGTCATGAGGTTTTAGGAGACATCCAGATTTATTATAAGACCCTATCCGCCATGTCTATGCCTCATATGACCTCTAAGTTAAACAGTCTCTCTGCTCCCAATCTGTGTCTCTTCTTCTCTGCTGCTTCTTCCTTGCTGAGCCTCTTACTCTCCCTACCTCCAGGCAAACCCCTTAAATTACCAACCACAGACTACTCCCAGATATGGGAGTGTCTGACCGTTTAGATAAGATTGGCAGGAAGTCTGGGGAAGGGTAACAATTAATGATTGAGTTTTTAATTATTTGAATCAGTAGTTAGGACTGAAATAATTTGGCACACCTCATAACTGAAAGGCATAGTTTAGGCTTTTAGATCTTTCTACTTTCTCTATACTTGTTGGAGCGAAGTATGGAAAATGATTTAGAAACTTTAAAATTTATGAAAGAAAAACTTCAAAATAAAAATGTCAAATAGTGACAACAAAATCACGACATAAAAATCATTGTGCTTGAGTGTTAAAAGAATGTAAAATATATGAAAAATTAAAAAAATAAAAATGTTTTCTGTAATCACAGTACAACAAGCAAAGCTGTAGTGGGTTCAACGCTCATATTAAAAATTGTCCCTCAAGTTCAACCAGGAGTGACTCTAGAGTACAGAGTCATAAGAAAGTCCTGAGAATAGTCTGGTGTGGATATTCCTTAAAACTTTATTTAAGTAATATCACTATAGTAGGTGGAAAGGATAACTTGAGCCACTAGTGCTTTTCAAAGTAATTTATTTCATGCTCAGGATTATGGAAAATCTAAAGGAGACTATATTAAAAGACTGTATTCCATTTAGGGAACTTGTTTGAATAATGAAAATAATAATAAATTAAGCTTTATATTGATAAATAAAAGTTAGACTTTTCTAGTCCTAAGACATAAAATATTTATTAAGCAAGACTATATTTTGGAAAGACTGCATATACTTACATCGTAATATTTTAAAAATATTAGTTTATCATTATGGTAGTATAAATATTTTTAATATACTCAATGACAATTATTTACATGAGATGTTATTTTTCTCATTATATGACCTTAGAGAATTTATTTAAGATACTAATGTTAAGAAAAATGACAGTAAAATAATTTAAATAATTAAAAAATCTTTACAAGGTGATTTGATGTGTGTTATTTATAAGAATTCTACATTATTTACATAAAATTCATCTAAATGTTGATAGACAAGGAGACTATTGCTAAGTGAAAAGAGTCAGAGAGAGAAAGGGATAAATAAAGGATAGTCTCACTCATCTATGGTATATAAGAAAAAAAATAAAAGTCAGTATGGCAATAATATCTAGACAAAATTGAAGTAAATGCCAGGAGAACCAGCCTATAACATGAAGTTTGCCACAAAGAGCAGTGAGTACATTTAGAACACTAACTGTAAGGACAACTACCATGACAATGATAATGAGGGAGAGAGGCAAAATGCTTGTCTAAAGGGTTGTGTGTATTCTATAACTGAAACTCAATGATTAACATTTCTGTATGCCTGGTGCTTAAATAAAAAAAAGAAAAAAACCAAAAGAAAAAAAGAATTTGAGCTCATTTAGAAAAGCTTTTTCCCCAGCAACTTGATTGCTTCTTTTACCTCCTTATTCCTCAAACTGTAGATCAGGGGATTCAGCATGGGTATCACAACGCCATAAAATACAGAGGCCACTTTCATATTCTCCTGATAAGTATCAGAGGGAGGCTGTAAGTACATATAAAAGAGAGTTCCATAGAAAATAATGACAGTGGTCAGGTGGGAGCCACAGGTGGAGAAGGCTTTTTTCCTCCCTGCTGCAGAAATCTTCAAGACGGCAGCCAGGATATAGATGTAGGATATAATGACAACCAACACAGTGAAAGACAAATTAAAGCCCACAAATACAAAAATTAGCATGATATTGACATCAATACTGGAGCATGAAAGGGCAAGAATTGGGGGACCATCACAGAAAAAGTGATTGATAGTATTAGACCTACAGAAAGACAATGAAAATGTAAACACTGTGTGCACAGAAGCATTTATTGAGCCTGTCACATATGTTCCAGTTATCAATTGTATGCAGACTCTTTGAGACATGATTATGGAATAGCGAAGTGGGTGACAGATGGCTACGTAGCGATCCAGTGCCATAGCAGCCAGGATATAGCCGTCAACAGTAATAAACAGTCCATAAACAAATAACTGTACAGTACAGCCCTTAAATGATATAGATTTATTGTCTGCTATGAAGTTGTGTAGCATTTTGGGAGTGATAGCAGAGGTATAGCAGAGATCTGCAAAGGCCAAGTGTTGTAGGAAAAAGTACATAGGTGTTTGGAGTCTGGAATCAGTCCTGATGAGTAAGATCATTCCAGTGTTACCCACCATGGCAGTCACATAGATGATTAAAAATAAAATAAAGAATATATAGTAATATTTATGCTGGACACCAAATCCTAGGAGGATAAATTCAGTCACTTCAGTATTATTTTCACGTTTCATGTCTGTTGAAAATCCAGAGAAACGGATGAGAAGAATCTACAAAAGAAATGAAATATTTGAGATTCCTTGAAAAAAAAGCTCTTAGATTTATTTGCTTTTAATTTAAATTAAATTTTCATGGCAAAAAAACTTCACAACAAGATTTACTAAATTTTCAAATATTTTTTCTATTTTATTGATAAGAAACCACTACATTGGTTTCAGTGACATTCATAATGATTATTTTCAACATAATTCTTTTATAGTAGACTGACTTTATAAGAAACAGAGATGAGAGCCAAAACAATAGTATAGTAGATAGAGAACTTTCCTTGCATGAAATGGAACCTGCTTTTGATACCAGGCACCCTACAGGTTCCCCTAGCCATCCAGGAATTATTCCTGATCAGAATTAGGAGTATTTCCTGAGCATTACTGGCTGTGTCCTCCAAACCAAAATTAGGAAATAAATAAATAAAAAGAAACATATTAGCAAGTACTTTTTCTATCTTATTGAAAGCAACTGTATTTTCAGAAGGTAAATATGGAAGTTCCCAATGTTTGTTGCAATTGACAATATTCTCTAACATTTATCATTTTAATTCTGGTACAAGTTCCTGATAATTGGAGCATGAAGCAGAGAACAAAATTTGCCAAATTATATTCATGTTTCCATAGCTTTTAAGTTGCAGTGTACTTAGCATGCAGCTGCTATCTAGAGATGTTTTTCACAAGTCAGTCTTCTCATCATCTATGAGTGTGAGACTCAAATGAGACTTACCTGCTAACAAAAGTTAAGAGGCAAAGGCCACAGAATGGCAAAGGAAGCAGAAACTCAAAATAGCAGAGACAGACAAACATAGAAACAGAGAGAGTCAGAGAGAGACAGAAAGTGAAAGACAGAGAGATAGAATAGGTTTTCAAATAGTTTTCTGAGTAACTAAAAGAAAATACAGGAGTTAAATGGTGTATGCTTAAGTTATTTTTATATGAATTTAAATCAATTTAATTATTGTGCTGATATAACAGAGATTCTTCATGAACTAAAATATACACCCCCAGTTAATCAGTTATGTTTGTTCTCATCCTGGGTAGAATTGTATCTTCACAGTAGAGTTGGTTAGTTTGGGGGTGGGGGACCTACCTATACAAAAAGGGACAGAGTAATTTAAGCCTGTGGCAGAGTTGCTTAATCGGATTCTTACAATGAAAAGAGAGGTAGATGAACTCTAATGATATAGTTAGGCAATGCTTTCTTTAGTTTAAGGAGAATTCAAATCAATCAGCTAGTATAAATTGCCTTGTTAAGTACATTGCCATAAAATAAGTGGAAAAGGATCATATTTAGAAGCCCTCCCAAATCAAATACTGCCTGCTTCATAACTGATATAAACTTCTGGGGGTGATGGAAGAAATTCACTTTTGGATGGCAATTAACTTAGAAATAGAATAAATAGAGGTGACTCAATAAGCTGTCACTTTTACTCCTTAATGTTCATGAATAAAAAGGGCACTAATTTGTAGTGGGTTGGTGTGCCCAGCTTAGCAGATCTGAGCAGTACCACATTAACCATGCCCAATGGCCAACTCTGGCCAGGAGTTGTTCTGGATCCCTTGAACAGTGTTTGGGAGGCCTATCCAAAGACAAAACATCACATGAATGTGAGTCACAGATTGTAAGCTCCTGTCTCCCAAAGGGAAGTAAATGCTATGGCCAGTGTCATTCTGGCAGACTGAATGAGACCTGAGCTGAGATCCAAGAGTGAGCTTCAGCAGAAAAAATATATACAATTAAAGGTCTGATAAGTTAAGAATAAAAGCTACTTTGATCCTTTTAAGACCCAGATTTGAGAACTCTCAGGGAATTGATTTAAAAACAAAAAGAAAAAGCCTTCCATTTAATGAGTAAAAAACATGTAAGAGGAAATTAGAATTGGTTATAATTCTTCCACTAGAATAATAATAAGGCAAAGACATAATGAATATAAGCTGTATTTTGTATAGATTCTGAAGTTGAATTTATAGCCAACATAAGCATCGTGCAGTAGAAAACATATCTGATTTTGATTTCTGGTCCCACCATTTTATAGAATAAAGGGTCATAACCACTTGTTAGTTCCAGTTCTGTTCTCCAGAGTGGAGATCATGAAATTACTTACAGCATAACACTGTTCTTTAAACTTTAACGCAATTTACAGAAGGAATAATGGGAATTAGGGAATAAACATTTGGAAAGAAGGCCACGTAAATAAGACTAGGTTCATTATGCATCAATATAGTCCAGAAAACAATAACCAATATTTATTATTATGGAAAGATGCTCATATCATATTGTCAAAGAAAATATGTCAAAACATGGTGTGAATAGTGCCCGAGTGTGGACGCTTTTCGAAACAAACCTTTTACTTCTCTCTTTTTCTCTTGTTATTTCTTTAATCATTAAAAAGCTAAAGAAGGATTTGTATCAAAGTTTTAAAGACTTTTCTTACACATGGAGGTACAGAGAGAATCCATACAACATATATACTTCTCTGCTTTTTACTTTTTAAATTAATTTGAATTTCTCTGAGAAGGAAGAAGTAATAAAAAAGTCAATTTTGTAATAAAGTGAAATTCAAGGACATTGAAATCCAGACATAATTCCAAACATAGGACTAAGCATTCCATAGTGAGTGGAAAAAGTCTTGATGGCAAATTAGGATAGTTTATATTTTCTCTCTCCCTCCCAGCCTTTTTCCATCACTCACACTTCATTCATTTTTTAAATTCATTTCTACAACTCTAAGTTCTTTGTTCATTCACATTCTTCCCTCATTCCTTTTTTTAGTATACCAAGAATATTCCTAGTTTGGGGACGATACATATGAGAAGCTTAGACTTCTACAGTACCAAAGTTCCATTATACCTCATGATAGTTTGTCTCACTCACACCAGAGTTGCCTCCAGATTTTCTTTTAGGTGTAGGCTGATTTCTAAGCACAGAAGTTCTGTGTGTTACCTTTTAATTGGGTAGTTTACATGTGGGACCTAAGGGAGAAATACTTGCTCCCATGAGAACGTGAAATTCTGATGCGAAGATAGAGTTATAAATAACAATGTTCAGTAGTTACATTTTGCTAGGAGCATTTAAAATTTCCTAGGAGGATAAATGTCATTATACTGTTTCTGTCATTAGGAAGAGTTTTCCTCTTTATATTATTATAGTCAACAGTTTTTAAAATTTTCCTTGTTATGAATTAGGTTGAGCATATTCTAATGCATCTAAGAACCTGTGTGTAGGTATGTATAATTCAGTTCTTCTTTACATAATCAGTAAGGTTATGGCTATCTGAAAAATCCAATCCAAAGCTCATTACACTCAACTTCAGAGAATTTGTTCATATTTTGATAATATTTTCTCTTTGGTCATATTTCATATCACAATTTTGACTAATTTTATTCATTTGAACAAAAACAATCCCAATTCTCTGATAAAACTTTTTACCTTAAAATTATTGAAAAAATCAACCATTATAGAATCTTTGGCAGATATTTTCTCTTTTAAGGGTTAACTTTATAAAATCAGAATATTATCAACCATATGAGATTATGCATAGTGTTTAGCTATAAGAGTAACATTTTTTTCATTCTTTGGGGAGGAAAAAGCTAGACTGAAGTGAGTTTGATGGATTAACAAGTACACATATGATTATGTACATAAGAATTGATAATCAACAAATTTTATCACATGACCTGTACCTCAGAAAGAAATGTGTTTGCCTTCTTTTAGAAGAAGCTCAATTTGGTTAGAAAATCAAGTTTTAGGGGGCCGGGCGGTGGCGCTGGAGGGAAGGTGCCTGTGCTAACCTAGGACGGACTGCGGTTCAATCCCCCGATTCCCCATATGGTCCCCCGTGCCTGCCAGGAGCGACTTCTGAGCGAATAGCCAGGAGTAACCCCTGAGCGTCACCAGGTGTGGCCCAAAAACCAAAAAAAAAAAAAGAAAATCAAGTTTTACCAATTTCTTCATGCTATGTTTGGAAGTCAGGTGTAAGCACACTTGTGGTTGCTCAGTTTTTCCCACATGCAGGCTACGTCATGGTCTCAATGCTTAGTGGGAAAAAAGCCAGGATAGCCTCATAAGGTTTTTTCTAAATATGGCAAGCTATGTCATCGGTAGAACTGTGTTATTTGGAATAATTAAAATCTTTGTTTCTTGTGCCTCGTCTCCTCATATGTTGGTTTTAGGGTATATATGGAGGAGGACCTTTTTTTGTATCCTCAAGGTGAATTTTCTATAGCAACTCCTTATTTCTTACATGAGAGATTGCTCAGAAGCTATGAAAGATCTTAGGTAACCTTCAAGCAATGGGGAAGGGAAAGGGATTAAAAGATCTTTATCTCTTTGATGTTCAGAGTGATATTTTATAGGGACTTACACATCATTTTAAAGTCTTCTTTGAGATTGAAATCTAGTCCCCAAAGTGTAAATTGTCTATACAATTTATTTTTAGTTGTTACTGATTTAAATTAGTAGCTTATTTGAAATGATTTGGTATGCTTTGAATGGCACTTAGTTTATTTTTTATCTTTTAAATAGGGGCTTCTGATTTTTTCATAGAAATTTGAGACTTTGTTTTACCTCATATTTCTGCATTTTCTATAAAATTAAGAAGAAAGGATAAAAGAAAGGATGAGGCCAAGTGGTCTCAAATTGCATTGAAGGAGATAAAAATACAGAACTAAATATTCAAGCCAAAGTCAGCAACAATAGAATCAAGAGACATTTAGTTTTATATCTTTCTATTTTTTTTATACTTGTTGGAAATAAAGTATAGAAAATGCTTTGAGGCAGGGCTAGAGAGATAGCATGGAGGTAAGGCGTTTGCCCTGCATGCAGAAGACCAGTGGTTTGAATCCCAGCATCCCATATGGTCCCCTGAGCCTGCCAGGAGCGATTTTTGAGAGCAGAGCCAGGAGACACCCCTGAATGCTGCTGGCTGTGATCCCCCGAAAAAGAAAATGCTTTGAGGAGCTATTATACTTTTGTTTTATAAAATAAAATTCAGAAAAAAGAAGGTAATTTGTGACAAAGTCATGACATGACATGAAAGGATCAGTGTACTTAAGTGCTAAATAAGCACTCAGCACAAAGATGGTCAACTCAGAAATTGAGGGTGGGTAAGTCCCGACTCTGCCAACGCGATATTTGCTGTTTCCATCATCCAGAATCACCATTTTTTCAATAGCTTGCTTCATCATGTCCCTCTACATTTCTCTGTGATTACACTGATTTGACCACACTATAGGATGCTAGTTGTTGGGTTGATAATCACCAGAGCTATTTTTGGGAATGAATGTGTAGGCCCTCTACCATATCTTTCTTCTTTCATGAAAGTATAGCAGCTTAATCATGCCCACAAATGCAGTATCCATGTTCGAACTGGACATATCCCCCTAAAATGTGTAATATTGTAGCTTAGAATTTCTGGATAAGTTCATTTGTTTGATTCTGTCATTCCTAAAAGAGCAACCCAATTTAATAGAATAGACATCTAACAACTAGAGCTTACTAATTTTCTGGCATTGTCTTTTTTTAATAATATTTTTTTATTTTTTGTATATTGTTGACAATAATATTTTAGGTACATATTGACATAAAATCAGGGGGATTCCCATATCAAATTGTCCTCCCTCCACCTCCATTCCCGTCCTACCACCTATATATACTCCTCCCTCTCCTTTGGGGCTGCTAGAATAGATGGTCCCCTCTGTGCCTAGCTTACAACTTAGTGATCTTATACTTGTTTGGTCTTGGTACTTCCCCTATTTCCCCCTCTAACTGGAAGGCAGGACTAGATAGTTCTAGTTATGTGGTTTTGTTTGAAGAAGAGAAAAGTGATAAACTGGGGTAAAAATCAAATACGCCAAAAATGGGCAGAGTCCTTCTAGAGGTTCTCATCATCGGTTTGAGAGACAAAGGGGAAAAAGGTGAAACACCTCAACAGTTCAAAAAGAAGTGTCAAATGAAATAACCAGTGAGCACTCCAACAATAAAGATAAGCACCACATAAAATCCATGGTCTTGAGATTCTGTCATTGTCTTAAAGACTTCACTTATAATACAATAATTTTTACAAATAAACTTGCTACTGTAGCTTTCTTTTTTCATTTTTCTTGGTTGTTGGGCCACAACCAGTGATGCTCAGGGGTTACTCCTGACTCTATGCTCAGAAAAGGCTCCTAGCTTGGGGAACCATATGGGATGCTGGGGATCAAACTTTGGTCCGTCCTAGACTAGTGTGGGCAAGGCAGACATCTTACTGTTTGTGTCTGCACTGTTCCAACCCCTCTTCTCTTCAGTTTTATTATTTTCTTTCTATTTGTTTCTCAATGAGCTTACTTTTACTTATCCAGAAACTAATGTATCATGATAAACTATGTGATGCATGTTTTTGAAATAAATAAAAATTAAAAAAAATTTTATTGTGTCCAAAGTGAATGACAAAACTTTCACAGTGATATTTAAGGTACATAGTGACAATAAATGAGGGACAATCCCACCAAATTTTAAAAAGGAAAGAAAAAAATGTCCACACAGTCTCCATAAACTGGGAGAGGCAGAATAGGTGCTGGGTTCTCTTTGAGACAAAGAAGAACCATTTTTGCAACCAGGTCAATACAACTCAATGAGCTATATTACAACACATAATTTCTTTCAGTCAATGCCCAACACTGTGATATAAACACCAACAAAATTCAAAGGTCACAATGGGAAAGCAACACAAAACCCCCTCATGCTTAGTGAGCAAAGATGATAATTATGAAGACGTAAGCAGTGTCACTAGACACTCTGATAAAAATTTTTGAGAGAAAATGTTGGTAATTTTTAAGGAACTCAATGAAACCATCAAATACAATGAATAAGACAAGAATATATAAGAGCAGACATGAGAAAACTTTAAACAAAAATTATATAAATGAAAAACTGGGTAGGCAAAAAAAAAAAAAACCAAACTCATTGGAAGGCCTTACCAATCAGAGTAAGAGCTGCTGAGGACAGAATCAGTGAGTCTGAAGATGAGCTGCATAATGTCTCTAATGGTAAAAGATGGAAAATATTGGTGGTGGAATACCCCTGATTCAATATCACTTTGTATCTAAAATATTACTGTGAAAGATTTTTAGTCCACTTTGATCAAAATAAAAAAATAAATTAAGCAAGAGGAAAAATCTTAAAATAAATGAACAATTGACAAGTGAACTTTAGGATGAATTGAAGATAAAAATAAAACAATTATCCATATCCCAGAGGACCAGGGAAGACAACTCTTATGAAGAAGCAACAGTCAAATATATCATTGCTGAAAAGTTCCCCAAACTGGAAAACACCTGTACTCACATTCTGGATGCCATAAAGATACCAGTTTAAGAGATCCAAATAAAAATACTCCAACCCAGGATCTCTACCTATAGAAACCAAATCTCAACAACCATGACTGTGAAGAGCTTTTACTAGGATCACAGAGAAAGACTTTGGGGTTAGACAACTTAGTATGCCCAGAGTCTGTAGTTGGTGATATGGTAGGATGCTTCATAGTTAAGTTGTCCCTGTTTTTAGGCCAAACGGTTTTCCTTTCTATTTAACTCATATTTTGCTGTGCCCATGCAAAAACAAAACAAAACAGAATAACCCCCCACAAAATCTCTAAACAAACAAACTACCACACACACCTTTTTATCATATTTTTAAAAAATCTCTTATCTTGTAACTTAGGGCTCCTGCATTTTTCTTAGAACTTTGGGACATGAATTACTTTATTTTACCCATATATCTTGCATTTTTTTTCTAAAAAATGAAGACATAAGGAATAAAGAAAGACTGGGGATCAGAGGCCAAGTGGTATTGAATATATTGACAAGATAATAAAACTTTGCTTTAGGGAAATAAAACTCTGACCTCATTTAACACCATGCACATGGATTAAAGACCTTGATATCAGATTGCAACCATAAAGATATAGAAAAACACATAGGTAAAACATTTCCTGACATTGAGACTAAAAGCATCTTCAAGGAGAAAACAACACTCTCCAAACAAGTGGAAGCAGAGATAAACAGATGGGACCATATGAAACTGAGAAATCTGCACCTCAAAGGAAATAGTGCTTAGGATACAAAAGCCATCCACAGAATGGAAGAAACTATTCATCCAATACCCATCAGATAAGAGTTAATATCCAAAATATACAAGGTACTGACAGAACTTAACAAGAAAAAAACATATAATCCATAAAAAATGTGGAGAAGAATAGAACACTTTCTCATAGAATAAATACAAATGGCCAAAAGGCACATGAAAAAATACTCCACATCATTAATCATTAAGGAGATGCAAATCAAAACAATAATGAGGTACCATCTCATGCCACAGAAACTGAGATACATCACAAAGAAGAACAATCAATGATGGCTGGGATGTGGGGAGAAAGGAACTCCTATTCACTGCTAGTGGGAATGCTGCCTAGTCCAGTTTTTATGGAAAACAATATGGAGATTCCTCCAAAAAACTGAAAATTGAGCTCCCATATGATAAGGCTATATTACTCCTAGGGATATACCTGAGGAAAACAAAAACACAATACAAAAATACCTTCCTCATGCCTATGTTCATTGCAGCACTATTTACAATACCCAGACTCTGGAAACAACCAAGATGCCCTTCAACAGATGAATGGCTAAAGAAACTGTAATACATATACACAATGGAATATTATGCACCCGTCAGGAGAGATGAAGTCATGAAATTTTCCTATACATGGGTGGACATGGAAACTATTATGCTGAATGAAAAAAGTAAGAGGGAGAGAGACACCAGAATAGTATCACTCATTTATGGGTTTTAAGAAAAAAAAAAGACATTAATAATGCCCAGAGATGAAGGCCAGAAGGACTGGCTCACGTTATGTAGCTCATTACAAAGAGTGGTGAGTGCAGTTAGAGAAATAACTACACTAACAACTACCATGACAATGTTAATGAGTGAGAGAAATAGAATGCCTATCGCAAATACAGGAAGGGGACGGGGGGAGAGGGAGATGGAGGGCATTGGTGGTGGGAATATTGCACTGGTGAAGGGAGTGTTTTTTTTATGACTGAAACCCCACTACAATCATGTTTGTAATCATGGTGTTTAAATAAAGATATTATTAAAAATAAAGGTGAATTAAATTAAAAATTAACAATTAGTGTAATGGATGCTACAGCAATTATCATATAAGCAACAGCCCAGGTTCACTGCTAATCATAAAGAGATGCAATACAATCCATTAAAATTCATGGGTACATAGGTCTTTGGGTTGAAAACTTCATGGTTACTTTAGAAGGAGACAAACTGAATTCCTTACCCTGCCCAAACCCTGACAGTCACACCCACACCAAACAGCTACCGACATGCAAACTGCTTCACTACTATTCTCTACAGAGACACAAAGGTGATACAATTTCAGGGACACCAGTTTCTGTGCCGAAAACTTTAGTCTCAGACTTTGGAAACTATCTCAATGTCTTCTAATAGAGTAACATAGAGCCTAGCAAGAGAAGCAGTTATTCTAATATAAAAAATATATTAAATTTATGAAGATTTACACTTCTCTTTCTGTACTGATGAAGATTGATCTTGTAGAAAATGTAAGATAAATGCAGGTCACAGAAAATGTGAATAATTCACTTTCAGTTCTATGAAGAGAATAATATTTAAAAAATATAAAAAAAGCTGGTAACTGGTGAATTCCAATGAAGTAAACCAAAGTTAAGAACTCACAGAATGGAGAAGTTTCTCAATGGACAGTAACCCCTGTTACCACACCCCCCTTTCTTCTTGTTAGCTTACCTACAAGAAAGACCTTCCCATTTCGTTTGGCCTGAGGGGCAAAAGGGGATTTGCCTGGATGGAGAAGGAGGAGAAGATATGAGATGACTGAAGGACAAGATACAATGCAGGGCTGAATAGGAATCCAGCGTAAATGGTTATGGTAGGCCACACACATGTTGGCCAGGGCAAATAAAGATGTTATTTCCTGAAGAAGCCTGCCTGTGAGTTTTCTACCGGCTGCTCTCCTGAACCTAGATACCCGCTGGCTGGAGAGAATTGGAGCCACGTGGCCTGGGACTGCAGAGAAATGCCCCTCCATTCATCCCAATCACCATCCAGCTCCATCCAAAGGACGTTTTTAATTATTTAATTCAACAACCCCTTTCCAAACTTCCTTCACTCGTGTGGTCCTTTGTTTGACCACTGGTTAATCTCTAGTTTGTGCCATGGGCCCCATTTACAAGACTGTCACAATGTTGTCATTGGAACTTCATAGGGATACACAGGTAGGGGTATGGAGGAAGTAATTTGGCTCCCAGTTGAGAAATTCGGGTCTCAAATACTTGGTTTTAATTTCATGCATCTTAATTTCAACCAAGGGGAGGTCCTCTCTCTCTCTCTCTCTCTCTCTCTCTCTCTCTCTCTCTCTCACACACACACACACACACAGGAAAAGAGGAAAATGAGAGAAAAGTAATTTGTTAATTGCATAACAACATTCAAAATTTCAAAAAAATCCCAATTGGTAGTTACCAAAAATCTTTTATTCCCATTGGAAATCTTCAGCAGAATAATGATTGTTGTTTTTATCAAATTCTTTTTCAGCTCATGGAACCTCAAGTTGTCAAGGGAATCAATATAAATCTCTTAGGTTACAAGTATAAATTTCCTAATTAAAAGGAAACCCACAGGCAGACCTTGGATGCACAATCAGACTTGACTCAACTCTGCTTTAAGGCAAAGGGAACAGATCACCTTCTGCATATCAGTTATGCATCATTGCAGTGTGCATAAGAAGCAACAGAGAAAAGGTGAGAGATAAAGTTTTTCAAAAATCCTAAAAATCAGTTTCTTACAATTTTGTGAGGGAACTCAATTTGGCTGAGTGTTTCAGTGAAAACATATCAGGAACAATTAGATGATCATGAATGGATTAATGAAAATTACATTTTAATATATTAGTTCTTGTATAACAACCATGTAATTCAAAATGGTGGCCTGGTACTAACAAGTTGTAAATGTCATTGTCACGATTCTATATTAAGAAAATATGACCTAGTCTAGATTCCTCTGATAACTGCTTCCACCTAATATGTTGGGTTTTTCTTTTCTTTTTATAATTAATATTTTAATTTAAACACCTTGATTACAAATATAATTGTAGTTGGGTTTCAGTCATGTAAAGAACACCCCCTTCACTGGTGCAACATTCCCATCACCAATGTCCCAAATTCCCTCCTCCCTACCCCACATCCACCTGTACTCGAGACAGGTTTTTCCACTTACCTCATTCCTTCACATTGTTAATGATAGTTCTCAGTGTAGTTATTTCTCTAACTGCACTCACCACTCTTTGTGGTTAGCTTCATGTCATGTGCTGGACCTTCCAGCCCTCCTCTCTTTGCCTCTGAGGATTATTGCAAAGATGTCTTTTATTTTTCTTAAAACACATAGATGAATGAGACTATTTTGTGTGTCTCTCCCTTTAATTGATTTCACTCAGCATAATAGATTCCATGTATAGGAAAATTTCATCACTTCATCTCTCCTGATGGCTGTATAATATTCCATTGTGTATATATACCACAGTTTCTTTAGCCATTCATCTGTTGAAGGGCATCTTGGTTGTTTCCCAAGTCTGGCTATTGTAAATAGTGTGGCAATGAATATAGGTGTGAGGAAGGGATTTTTGTATTGTATTTTTGTGTTCCTAGGATATCTCCCAAGGAGTGGTATAGCTGGATCATATGGGAGCTCAATTTCCAGGTTTTAGAGGAATCTTCAGATTGATTTCCATAAAGGTTGGAGTAGACAGCATTCCTACCAGCAGTGAATAAGAGTTCCTGTCTCTCCACATTCCCGCCAGCACTGCTTGTTCCCATTCTTTGTGATGTGCACAAATCTCTGTGGCGTGAGATGATACATCATAGTTGTTTTGATTTGCTTCTCCCAGATGATTAATGATGTGGAACATTTTTTCATGTTCTCTTATGACCATTTGTATTTCTTCTTTACCAAAGTGTCTCTTCATGGAGTTTGATGTTTTTTTCTTGTAAAGTTCTGTCATAGCCTTGTATGTTTTGGATATTAGCCTGTTATCTCATGGGTATTGGGTGAATAGTTTCTCCCACTCAGCGGGTGGCTCTTGTATTCTGGAAACTTTTTCTTTTGAGGTGCAGCAGCTTCTCAGCTTAATATATTCCCATCTGTTTATCTCTGCTTCCACTTGTTTGCAGTGTGCAGTTTCCTCCTTGAAGATGCCTTTAGTCTCAATGTCATGGAGTGTTTTACCTACATGTTGTTCTATATATCTTATGGTTTCAGGTCTGATATCAAGGTCTTTAATCCATTTGAATTTTACCTATGTACATGATGTTAGCTGGGGGTCTAAGTTCACTTTTTTGCAAATGGCTAACCAATTGTGCCATGTTGGCTTTTTCTAATGATGAAGTTTCAACGAAGTTAATAGCAAATAATACAAGAAAATAACTTGCACTATTTTTTCTTTTTAGGCCTCACTGAATTAAGCTGAAAATATTTATTTTTGTTCTGTTAGTCATAACTTTGTAGTTATCATTTGTTAATAAATTTGTAAAGAAATGCTCATTAAACAAGACAATTTTTCTAGAACAAGAGCTCATGGCATAACTAGCTGTTTCCTATCATGAAGATTCTTTTTACTGCCATCACATATATATATAGAAATTGGCTTGCTCAAACTTATTAATAGCAAAAAAATATACTAGGAATGCTGAAGGTGTGTTTTTCCTGCTATGATAAAATTTTTCTATTGATATTTCACAGTATTTAATGTGTAGAATTAAATAAAAACCGTATATTTCTTACATATTTATCAGATAAAATATCCAAATAGAATACACTTTAATCTCATTTTCTATAAATAAGTCAGTATCTAGTTATTCTTCATGAAGTACCCTAAGATAGATGAGTGTATGTATAAAATTCTTGCTCCCTCTCTCAAATTTATATGTTGGGAAACTTGGTTTGCGTTTCTGCTTCCTACAGGTGACCTTTTTCTCTTGGCTCTTCAGTTGGCTTATGTGTGCTTCAAGTTCACATATGATGAGAAGTCTCTGACTAGGAATGAAATGCTCTAGATGAAGACTGTATGCAAAGGATACAGTGACAAACACACTGAAACTTTATAATATATGGGAACCATAAGTATAAGATGGCAAATATCTTTCTCTAGTTAATACTACTACTATCAGGAGCATGTACCAGGATTAAAGGTCAGAAAATTTTGCAAATTGCTAAAGAGAAACCTAATTGTTTCAAAATCACCTTATGAAAATATAGGTATTTTCATAATATAGTGAAAGAACTTATTGATCTATTTCTATAATACCAACATATATGCTAGTTTGTTTAAAACCTTAATATGCAAAATGAATCATCTCATATTCATCTTGCAAGTAGTAGGTATTTTATTTTTTGTTTTTTTGGGTCATACCCGGTAGTGCTCAGGGGTTACTCCTGGCACTGTGCTCAGAAATTGCTCCTGGCAGGCTTGGGGGACCATATGGGAACCACCTTCCTTAAGCATGCAAGGCAAATGCCTTACCTCCATGCTATCTGTCTGGCCCTCAAATAGTAGTTTCTTATCAATATAATAGAAAAATAAAACACTTCAAAAGGCAGTAAATTTGAATGTGAGTCTTTGCCATGAAAAGTCAATTCAAATTAAAAACACATGAAGCTATGAGGGTTTATTTTTCTTTCCAGGAACCTCAAATATTTTATTTTATTTCTAAGTTCTTCTCATTCCTTTCTTTAGATTTTCAAAAGATATGAAACTTGGCAACAACACTCAAGTGACTGAATTCATCCTCCTGGGATTTGTTAACCAGCACAAATACTGCTATGTCCTCTTCACTTTATTTCTAATCATCTATATGACTGCCCTGGTGGGTAATATTGGAATGATCTTACTTATCAAGATTGATTCCAGACTCCAGACACCTATGTACTTTTTCCTACAACACTTGGCCTTTGCAGATCTCTGTTATACCTCTGCTATCACTCCCAAAACACTGCATAATTTCATAGCAGAAAATAAATCTATCTCATTCGAGGGCTGTACTGCACAGCTATTTGTTTATGCAATGTTTGTAACTGTTGACTGCTATGACCTGTCTGCTATGGCAGTGGACCGCTATGTAGCCATCTGTCACCCACTTCGTTATTCTATAATCATGTCTCAAAGAGTTTGCATACAACTGGTAGCTGGTTTATATGTAGTGAGTGCAATAAATGCTTCTGTGCACACAGGGTTTGCATTTTCATTGTCCTTCTGTAGGTCTAATACTATCAATCACTTTTTCTGTGATGGTCCCCCAATATTTGCCCTTTCATGCTCCAGTATAGAACTCAATATTCTGCTACTTTTTGTGTTTGTGAGCTTTAACTTGTCTTTCACTGTGATGGTGGTCATTGTATCCTACATCTATATTCTGGTTGCCATCTTGAAGATTTCTTCTGCAGCAGGGAGGAAAAAAGCCTTCTCCACCTGTGGCTCCCACCTGACCACGGTCATCGTTTTCTATGGAACTCTTTCTTTCATGTACTTTCAGCCTCGCTCTGATACTTATCAGGAGAATATGAAAGTGGCCTCTGTAATTTACGGCATTGTGATACCCATGCTGAATCCCCTGATCTACAGTTTGAGGAATAAGGAGGTAAAAGAAGCAATAAAGTTGCTGGGGAAAAAACTTTTTAAATGAGACACAAAATTGTTAAAAAAATTACATGCGTTAAATTGGCCTTAAAGTTTATTTTAGATATTTATTTTAGATTTCTGAATAGTAAATCTTAAATTGATGCTACCCCATTTATATGTTAAAAGGTGAAAAATAAAGTAACATGTTACTAAATGATGGTCCCTTTAATATAATTTGAAAACTACTTATATTATTTATAAAGTTAAATTATAAATTTGTCAAGTATTAAACAGTTAAAAAGTATAATCTTTATACAATATATTTCATAAATACTTTAAATATATCTTAAGATAAAATGACCACTTTATTAAAATATCAATATTGAAGGTCATTTTTTATTATTCAAGACAGTTTCCTAAATGATCACCGAAGAGTCTCTTAACGTAGTCTGCTCTAAATTACGGAAAAACCTGAAAATGAAATATATTTGCTTTGTAAAGTACTAATGATTCAGGTTATAGTTTTTACTTACTTCATTTATATTATTCACACTTTTTTTTTTGGTTTTTGGGTCACACCCGACAGCGCTCAGGGGTTACTCCTGGCTCTACACTCAGAAATCGCTCCTGGCAGGCTTGGGGGACCATACGGGATGCCAGGATTCGAACCATCATCCTTTAGTGTCTAAGGCAAATACCCTACCACTTCACTATATCTCCAGCCCCATTATTCACATTCTTAAGCACCCCCATAAAAACACTTTTTTTCTTTTCTATATTTTAAAAAGTTGTTTATAACTGAGTCTCAGTCATACAATTTTCCAACAACAGTCCTTTCACCATTTCACATTTCCTGCCACCAATGTGCTAATTTCCCTCCTGATCTACCCTTAGCCCCAACTGCTTCTATCACAGATATTTTTCCTCTCACTTTCTTTATTTTTTCTGCATTCATCGTTTTTTTATTTTGCACTATGTTTGTAATATGTTTTCTGGAGAGGTATCATGCATATCACTCTATCTCCTTTCAGCACCCAGTTTTTGTCCAGAATGATTGTTTTCAACTATCACTGCCACAGTGGTCCCTTCTATGCCCTAAGTACACTCCCTGCTATTTGTAGTAAGCTTTCTATCATGGATTGGTCCTCTTGGCCCTCATCTCTATTGTCTTTGGATATTATTACAGCATCACCTCTTTTTTAATAGTCCACCAATGAGTACAATCATTCTATGTCTATCCCTCTCCTTCTGACCCATTTTGATTAGTATAATACTCTTCTTATCCATTTGGTATAAATAAATTCCATGAATCATTTTTGCTAAGAGCTGTATAGTATTACATTTTGTAAATGTGCCACAGTTTCTTTATCCGCTCATCTGTGCATTTGAGTTGTTTTTAAATTCTGATGAATGTGAATAGTTCTGTAGTGAATATGGTACAAGGGGCTTTTCTGCATTGCATTTTTGGGGGTCCCTAGGTTATAGTCTTAGAATGGTTGTTGGGTCCTTTGGGAAAAAATTAGATGAAAGGATCAGTATTTTATTTCTTCAAGTGAATAGCACTAGTCAAAATGGGTAACGTAAAATATACCCAAAGAGGAAATATTTATCACAATAGGGAAAATTTGCCCTGAATTAATTTAAGTCCACTGATGTGATGCATGCCATTGTCCTATCATTATTCTAGTGGAAGTACTATAGCCAACACTAATTTCCCAAGTCTCTAACACACTCAGTGATTGTCTCTTTGACAACTACATTATTTTGACACCAAATTTACCTGAGGAGGCAACCTATAATAGTTGATTACCTTAAATTATCACTAAACTGAAGAAAACATTGCCTTAACATTTATTTCATCTGTGCTCCATCTAATTCCCTATGCATATAAGAATATGTTATGCACCGCTGGATAAATTTGCTCTATTTCTTTCTGCAGAAGGCACATTCTTCACTCAAACTACTGTGTTTACTGTGAGGACATGACTATGACTTCAGAATAGTTTCATCTGGTGAACTGGGAATGCACATTTTAGTAATGAAGAGTCTCTGTTCTAGTCACCAAAATAAAGCAATAAATAAAACTTTGGTAAAGTCTTTAGGGTTTTCTAAATATGGTATCATGCCATTTTCAAACAATGATAGCTTGACTTCTTTCTTTCCTATTTGGATGCCCTTAATATCTTTTTCTTGCTTACTCGCTATGGCAAGAACTTTGAACAGTATGCTGAATAGGAGTGGTGAGAGAGGGAAGCCTTGTTTTGTACCAGATTTTAAAGGAAAGGCTTTTAGTTTATCTCCATTGAGAATAATATGTGCCATTGGATTGTGGTAGATGGCCTTGACTATATTGAGAAAAATTTTTTCCACTCCCATCTTACACGAGTTTTTTTCAATAATGGATGTTGGAACTTATGAACTGTTTTTTCTGCATCTATTGATATGATTATATGGTTTTTTATTTTTCTTTTTGTTTATATGGTGTAATATGTTGATTGATTTATGTTAAACCTTCCTTGCATTCCTGAAATGCATCCTACTTGGTCGTGGTGTTTGACCTTCTTGATGAGGTGTTGGATCCTATTTGCCACGATTTTGTTGAGAATCTTTGCATCTGTGTTCATCAGGGATATTTATGTGTAATTTTCTTTTCTTTTTGCAGCATCTTTGTCTGGTTTTGGTTTCAGGGTGATGATGTTAGCTTCATAAAAACAATTCGGGAGTGTTCCTGATTCTTCAATTTCATGAAAAAGACTGAAATTCCTCTTGAAAAGTTTGAAAGAATTTGTGAGTGAATCAATCTGGGCCTGTGCTTTTGTTTTTGGGAAGACTTTTGCTTACCATTTATTTTCCTCAGTAGTGATGGATCTGTTTCAATATGCAGACAGATCATCCTGGTTCAATTGTGGAAGATTGTAAGAGTTCAAGAATTTATCCATTTCTTCCAGGTTTTCATGTTTTGTGGCATACAGTTTCTCAAAATAGTCTGATTATCTTTTGAAACTCTGCAGTATGTGTATTGATCTCCCCTTTTCATTACTAATCAGTTTATTAAATTTTTCTCTCTCAATTTCTTGTGAGTTTTGCTAGTGGTTTATCAATCTTGTTTATTTTTTTCAAAGAACCAACTTTTGCTTTCATTCATCTTCAGATTTTTTTTTGATTTCTATTTTAGTGATTTCTGCTCTAAGCTTTATTTCCTTCTGCCTACCTACTTATAGTTCCTTTCGTTGACCATTTTCTAATTTTAAAAGCTGTGCCATTAAGCTTTTTAATATAGGCCTTTTCTTCCTTTCTGATGTGTGCGTGCAAAGCCATAAAATTTCCTCTTAATACTGTTTTTCCTGTGTCCCATAAATTCTGATAATTTGTATCTTCATTGTCATTAGTTTCCAGGAATGCTCTGATTTCCTCTTTACTTCCATCTCTGACCAACTGGTTGTTCAGTAGTGAGCTGTTTAATTTCCAGGTGTTAAAGTTTTTCTTCTGTGTCCCTTTGTATTTCACTTCTAATTTCAGTGCTTTGTGATATGAGAAGGTATTCTGTATAATTTTATCTCCTTCACTTAATGGAGTTATGTTTCTTGGGACAGCATGTGATCTATCTTGGAGAATGACCCATAAGCATTGGAGAAGAATGTATATCCTGTT
>PVKC010009355.1:0-16087 GCA_004027635.1 Crocidura indochinensis
AATAGCTCCTGGCAGGCAGGCACGGGGGATCATATGGGACACCGAGATTCAAACCAACCACCTTTGGTCCTGGACAGCTGCTTGCAAGGCAAATGCCGCTGTGCTATCTCTCTGGGCCTTAATTCACCAATCTTACTCAGATTTCCTCATATTACTGACAATTCTAAAATCAGAGAAGTGTTTAAAAATCAGAGGCCACGGGAGATAGCATGGAGGTAAGGTCATCGATTGGAATCCCGGTGCCCCATATGGTCCCCCGTGCCTGCCAGGAGCAATTTCTGAGCATGGAGCCAGGAGTAACCCCTGAGCGCTGCCGGGTGTGACCCAAAAACCACAAAAAAAAAAAAAAAAATCAGAGGCCACCACTAAGACATTTTAAATTCAGAAATAGTTGAGGCTCTAATTATTCTAATCGAGGCAATAAAAAGTTGGTTATTGCCTAATAAATTTGTCCATTACAAATTTAACTTTTGATTTTCGAAATCCCCAAATCTAAAGATTTTATCCATTCTCATATGCTACAAAAAGTTATTTTTCTTCCTTCTTTTTGGTGTTGTGCTGGGCCATGTGCTGAGATTAGGGGTAGTGTTCAAGAACTACTTCTTTTTTTCGGGGCAGGGGTGGTTTGGGTCACACCCGGCAATGCTCAGGAATTACTCCTGGTTCTATGCTCAGAAATCGCTCCTGGTAGGCTCGGGGGACCACATGGGATGCTAGGATTCAAACCACCGTCCTTCTGCATGCAAGGCAAATGCCTTACCTTTATGCTATCTCTCGGGCCCCCAGGGTCTACGGTACTTCTGATGCTCTGCTTAGAAATCATTTCTGACAGTGTTCAGGGGACTACAGGCAGTGCTGAGAATGGAAATGGAATCAGATGAATGAAAGTGCTTTAACACCTGCACTTTATCTCCATCCCAGGACTTTGTTTTTTAACTTCTTCTAATTCTCTACTCTCCTGGTCTTCTTGTTTTACACGCAACTTTGTTCAGATTTCTCCCAGCTTCAAGCCAAAATTACCCTACCTTTCTTATTTTTCTTCTCTATCTACTTCTCGATTATTGTATGACCAACACTGTTGGTTGCCTGCCACGATCCATCATTTACCTTCCCCTATTCCCAAATTGACTATTCCCAATTTTGTTTAGTTTCCCAGCAAGGGTTGACCCCCGTCTCATTCTAAAGAGCGGAGTTAGGAGGAAATGAATTGTAATTAACTTGTGAGCTGGAAAACATAAGTTAAAGGCAATGCTTTGTGAGTGATGTTTTCTAGCCTTCCATTATATATATAGATAGATATAGATATATTTATATTTATATATTAATGCATTGTCTTCCTACAATTCTATATGCTTGCACATAATCTTTTCAAAGACTACCTTGCAGCTTCAGCTAAGATAGATGTACTATTTCAAACAGAAAAGTTATAAGATTCATAAATAATTTATAGAAAATATTTTCTAGGGGCTGGCGAGCTGGTGCTAGAGATAAGATGTCTGCCTTGCAAGCACTAGCCAAGGAAGGATGGCGGTTCGACCTCCACCCCCGGCACCCCATATGGGCCCCCCCAAGCCAGGGGCAATTTCTGAGCGCTTAGCCAGGAGTAACCCCTGAGCATCAAATGGGTGTGGCCCGAAAAAACAAAAAAATAATTTCTAATGAAGCGGTTTAGGCATTCTCATTATCAAGAAACATTAATATCAAGTAAGTAAAGCCTGAACTTGACTTAAGAAAAAAGGGACTGTCAAAATACCTTTGAGGTTCATCTACTCACAATTCCTTTTGTTTGATAGCTTAATTGTACCAGTAGATGTCGCTATAGACAAACATTAGCATAGAACAACTGACGGGAGAAAGGAAAAAGATTTCTTCAATATCTAATCATAGGCTTCTCTATTTTAAAGAAAACAGAATAGAAATCTAATAAATATCTGATAATTAAATTAATGAGAAAATTAATGCATTAAAATGTTTTATATTTTAACCATTGTGATTTACAAAGTTATCCATAGTTAAGTTTTAGACATACAATGTTTCAGAACCAATTCCACCACCAGTGTCAACCTCCCTCTAAAAATGTTACCAGTGGGGCTGGAGCGATAGTACAGCAGTAGGGCTTTTGCCTTGCATGTGGCTGACCCAGGATGGACCTGGGTTCAATCCCTGGCATCCCATATGGTCCCCAGAGCCAGGAGCGATTTCTGAGCGCATAACCAGTAGTAACCCCTGAGCGTCACCAGGTGTGGCCCCCAAACCAACCAATCAGTAAATAAAATGTTCCTAGAGTCAGTCCAATGCCACCACACCAAAATCTAGTCCATCAGTATAACAGACCATTTTCAATTTTGGTTGTTAAAGTTTGGGTCTCATTATTTAATTATTGTTGACTCTGGCTTAGATATTTAATTCAGTCCTTTCTTAACACCACCAATACACCTGAAACTCGTTGGCCTCTGTCCCCACCACCGGCCTTTCATATTTTCATATATGTCTTTCTCTTCCACCACTCACTTTCTTTCATTCTCCTCACTATATTCTGGGGCCTAAACTGTTCTCAGCAACCCCCAATAAACCATTGCATTCCCTCATGCAATTATTCTAAATACCACATATAAGTGATATCATCCTGTATTTATCCTTTTTCTGCCTTACGTCATTTAACATAATATCTTCCAGTAAGGAATTCCACTATGTAGTATTCCACTGTGTATATGAGCACATCTTCATGGTCCACTCCATCTGTTATTGGACATCTAGGTTGACTTCAGTGCTTATCTATTGGACTGAGTACTGCAATAAACAGCTGTGTGCATATATCCTTTTTGGATGAGTGTTTTTCTATCCTGATGATAGATACCCAAAAGCAGGATTGCTGGGTTATATGGCAGTTCAATTTAGAGTTTACTGAGAACTCTCCAAGTTGTTTTCCATAGAAATTGATCAAAGCATTCCATCAGCAGTAAATGGAAAGTTCCTTTTTTCACTACATCTTTACCAACATAAATTGTTCCCAATATTTCAAATTTATTCCATCCTTGCTGATGTAAGATGATATCTTGATGTAGATTTTCATAATGATAAGTGATGATGAATATTTTTTCATGTGCCTGTTGGTCATCTGTTGATCTTATTCAGAGAGGTATCTGTTCATTTCTTCTCCCAATTTTTAATTTTTGAGTTGTTTTGTTTTGTTTTTTGTTTTTGTGGGGTTAACCTTTGTGAGTTTTTTGGATATTCTTAGATATCAACCCTTAATCTGAAGTGTTGAATGAAAATACTTTCTCCCACTCAGTTATCTTTTAGTTTGTGTTGTGGTTCTTTATTCATACAGAAACTTTTTAGTAAGATTTGGTTCCATTTATTCAGATTTGAGTCCATATCCTTGCTATTGGTATCCTATTATAAAAAATTCCTTTGAGTATTAAGAATTGGAATAATCTACTTATGTTTTTATTAATGTACTTTAAGGAGTCAGACCTGATCTAATGATCTTTGATCCACTTTGAGTTGACTTTTGAATAGGGAGTGAGATATGGATATCTTTAATTTCTTACATGTGATTATCCAGTTGTACTTATGCCACTTACTGAAGAGACTGTCTTTATTCCATTTCATGTTCTTCAATCCTTTGTCCAAGATTAATTGACCATATACTTGGGAGTTTGTCACTGAATATTCTATTCTAACCCATTGGTCTGAAAGTCTGTCTTTGTTCCAATACCATGCTTTTTATGTTTTTATCACTATCACTTTGTAGTACAGCTTCAAGTTAGGTAATAAGATACCATCCAATTTTTTGTTTTTCAGTATTGATTTGGCTACGCTAGGTCTTTTATGTTTCCACACAAACTTTATAATTGACTTATAATTTATAAGTCATTAAAGATTGTCTAAAATTTGGATAGGGGCTACATCGAATCTATAACAGTAGTTTAGGTAAGATGGTCATTTTTATCATATTGATTCTTCTCATCCATGAACATGGAATATTTTTCCATTTCATTCTAAAGAGTTTTAAAGTCTTCCTGATAATAGTTCCCTCACTTCTTTTGTTAAGTTGATTACTAGATACTTGATGGATTTTGACACTAGTTTAAATGGGATAGACTCTTTGATCTATTTCTACTCTGACACAGTTGTATAAAGGAATGCAATCAATTTCTGTGTATTAACTCTGTAGGTGGCCACTTGACTATATTAGTTTATGGTTTATAGGAGTTTTCTGGTGGACTTCTTATGGTCTTTAATGTATATTATCTTATGATCTATAAATAGAGAGAGCTTGATATCTTCTTTCCAATCTGGATCCCTTTGATTTCCTTCTCTTGCCTGAGCTATTGATAGAAATTCTAATACTATATTGAATAAGAGAGGAGACAATGGCCATCCTTGTCCTGTGCCTGACCTTAGGGGGAATGCTTTCAGTTTTTCATCATTAAGAATAATATTGGTGGACGAGGCCGGAGAGATAGCACAGCAGCATTTGCCTTGCAAGCAGCCGATCCAGGACCTAAGGTAGTTGTTGGTTCGAATCCTGGCATCCCATATGGTCCCCCGTGCCTGCCAGGAGCTATTTCTGAGCAGAAAGCCAGGACTGACCCTGAGCACCGCCGGGTGTGACCCAAAAACAAAACAAACAAAAAAAGAATAATATTGGTGGGGGCCAGAGAGATAGCATGGAGGTAGGGCATTTGCCTTGCATGCAGAAGGACGGCGGTTTGAATCCTGGCACCCCATATGGCCCCCCGAGCCTGTCAGGAGCGATTTCTGAGTGCAGGGCCAGGAGTAACCCCTAAGCGCTGCTGGGTGTGACCCAAAAACCTAAATAAATAAATAAATAAATAAAGATTGGATATGCACTTACTATAGGTTGCTGTTACTATCTTGAGGAAGGTTTCTTCCACACCTATTTTGCTGTGGGTTTTAATCATGAATAAGTGTTAGATCTTGTCAAATGCTTTCTCTGTGTTGATTAATATAATCATATGAGTTTTATATTTCCTTTTATAGATGTGGTATATGATGTTAATTAATTTGTATATATTGAACCATTTTTATATCCCAGGGATGAAACCCATTTGATTATGATGAACAAATTTCTTGATGTGCTGTTGGATTCAGTTTGCTAAGTTTTTGTTGAGGATTTTGCATCAATGTTCAGTGAGATTGATCTTTAGTTTTTTCCTTGGTAGTATTTCTATCCAGCTTTGGGAATAGCATAATGTTAACATCATAGAATGCATTGAGGGTTCCCATGTCTTTGATATTTTGGAATAATTTAAGGATCAATGATAATATTCTTTTCTGAATCTTTAGTAAAACTCACCCATAACTTATCTGGTCCTGGACTTTTATTCTTAGGGAGATTCCTAATTACTGTTTCAATTCCCTTGCCTGTGATTGGCCTATTTAGACTATCTACTTTCTCCTCATTTAGTTTTGGTAGATTTTATGTTTCCAGAAATCTATCCATATCTTCTAATCTAGGGTCTCTGTTATTGTTTAAAGTGAGTTCTCATGATGTCTTGGAATTCTGGACGTTCTTTTGTAATTTCTCCCCATTTGTTTCTGATCCAATTTAGAATACAGGGCAATTCCACAGGAAGAAAGATCTAATAACACCATGAAAGAAGAGCACAAAAGTTCAACGTCCTTTTTCCATGGCAATAACTCTAACCTACAGAGTTCTAGATCATGGCAATGTGAAGGAAACCATATAATTCCTTCTGCAGTGCCATTAAGGGCTCTCCTCTACCACTGGGGAAACCCACATTCTTTCTTAAATACACTTCCTTTTTCTCACCCCTTTTACTAAATATGTGTTTACTTCACTATTCAGCATTTTCTGAACTACTTTCATTTAGGTAGAGCACATACCTGGTGGTGTCCAGGGCTCACTCCTAATTCAGTGTTTAGGGGTCACTCATGGGGAACCCTATGTGTTACTGGAGATTGAACTGAAGTTAGCCACATACAAGGCTAGCTTTGTGCTAGCTCTACAACCCTGAAAGTTTTTCTGTGAGAATGGAAAAAAAAAAAAAACTGGGAAAGAAAGTGGATAAATATTGGGACTGAATTTTTTTATTCCCCAAAAGCTCATAAATTTGTTTCAACCTGAGAACCATAACTAACCCTCAAATTTAAGTTGTAGGGGCCATTCCTTATGCTATTCTGATTAAGTGCATGTCAAGTGCAGCTTGACAGCTGCCCTAGCTTGGCTGGCAGGACTTTAATGCTCATGCCTTGCAGGTACTCCTGTAGACATTTCTCAGTTCTGATTTTCTAGGGAAGCATAAATCATATCTCAGCATGGCTGATGGTCCATCTGAGAACAGTTCTTAGAAATGAGGAAGGCAAAATCAGTACAACCTTGACATTCAAGTTCAGAGTAACTGACATTCAATGCAAGAGCAAAGGGGATTTGGGTTGAGTTGTGTAGTCCGCAAAGAGATTCTATGAAGATTAAATGAAATCACTGTAGTGACCTTGTGAGAATTATCAAGGATCAGTAACTTATCTCTTTTTTAAAATGAAAAATAATTAATTTTAAAGACCACAGTTAACTTTAAAAAAGTTACATAAATCTGACTTTTCAAGTGGGAAGTAGTTGCAGAATTTAAGTTCATTTTAGAGAGTGTCTTCTCTCCTGGACAGGTACCAACTACGTGGTCACCTGGCTTCACACTGTCTGCAAATAAATAGAAAGTCATGTGGACACAGGATTGAGGCCTCTCTATCAAAGTGAGAAAACAGGGAGGATGCCCCTTTTTTGGCGTAGTGGGGTCTTGATTTTTTTGGACCATATTTTCTTCCTGGGTATGAAATCAATGAAGGATATGACACTTGGCTGGAAATTTCCAGGAATTGTGATCAAATCTCAACCTCCAATCTAGTTTTTCAGGAATTAAGTGCATAATGTTGGCCAGATTCATTAAGGAGAGGTTGACTCAACAAAGTTGACTTCCAAGTCTTCATTTGAAATGTAGTGAGTGAGATGAGACAAGTCAAAGGAGGATATCAAGCACTGGATTTATTGTTCTTGTCTTATAAACACAGTTATTTAGAAGAATCTCTGGACCTGGATCTTATCTCAACCCTCATTCAGATTTAGGAAAATTAAAGGCAGGCTCGGAAGACACACAATTTACTAGAAGACTATATCTCTGTGCTGTGTGGTAAGTTTTGCCTTTATTTTAAAAAGGATCTGAGAATGCTAAAGATCCCCTGATGGTTTGAATCTAGATGGTCAACTTGTAGGTTTTCAATGTTCTGGAGAATGTATTTTAAAGTATTTTTATTTTGAAAACATACATTCTGCCCTCTTTCTAAAATGATATTTAAAAATTAAATAACAGAGAGGTGTAAGATTGAAACGGCAGACTGAAGTCCACCACTTATAGTCCTAGCTCCTAAGTAGTATAGTAGATTATTTATGATATAATAATCAGGTGATTATTATATAATATAGCAATTATATTATAATTATATATGATCTACTATATGATATATGTGAAATTGTTTTATTTTTACAAAAAATGAAATCATAATAGACATGTTGTCCTGAAACTTCTGTTCAAATATTGTATCATAAAAATGTCCACGTAAGAACACAAAGATGTACCTCATTCATCTCATAGCATAAGTGGGCTTGGGATTTTACTGAAGTCATACAGAATATGTCTAGCATATGTGAGACCCTGAATTTAAAACCCCAGCATGACGCCTAACCACATTATTTCTGAGTGTGACCCTATTTAAAAAAAAGAACACACATATTAAAAACCAATAAAATATTAATTTGAATCTTAAATTCAATTATTTGTGTTATGTATATGTGAATAGGATGGAAGTACAATTCTGTCAACTTGGAACAATTATTGTAACTTATTATAAACTAATTATGGAGGTTAAAATTATACATGTGAAAAATTCAAGACTAATCCCATGAGATTGTTCAAGTAAGAATACTACATAACCCCAGGAGTTATCCTCCATTAAATATTAGGGAAGGACCAAATAGAAGACCATCTTGCTTTGCATGTGACCAATCCAAGTTCAATTTCCAGTGCCACAGATATCCTGAGCACCCCTATAGCCACTATGATATAGATACTACCTCCAGTAGTGACTGCAGAGTATAGAGACAAGAGTAAGCCTGAGCATTGACTAGGTATGGCCCAAGAATTAAAAAAGCAAATTATCAAGCAGGCTGCAGTTACATCTATTTTATATAGATGATTATCAAATTACAAATATAAAAATGAAAGAACATATCAGCTGACTTGTCATGCTCTTTTTTTTATTATATATGTAGTCTCAACTCTTCTAATTTTGGTATCCTGCCTATCTAATGTATCCTTCTGATAGATTTTTTTTTACTCTAGAGATTTTATAGCAGTACAGTGGAAAGATAATACAGAAGCTAAAGTTGTATGCCTTGTACTTAGAGTTAAATTCAGGAGTGTATTAACTCCTGAATTTAACTCTAAATTTAACTCTAATTTAGCACTCCTGACTCTGCACTCAGAAATTACTTTAGGCAGGCTTGGAGGATCAAGTAGGATGCCAGGAATCAAACTCCAATTGGCCACATGTAAAGCAAATGCCCTAACCACTGTGTTATCACTCTGGCTTCTCTGGGGGGGAAATTCTGAGCTAAACAGAACAAAAAGGTTCTCTGACCTTCTGGTTAAGAATTATCCTTTAAGAAGAAAGAAGAGATTTAATCAGATTAAGGATAAAATATCCCAGCCTGTTAGTAACATGGGAATTGTAATAAACCAAGACTCTACTTTTCTTCCTATGAACAAGTTAGCCAATTTGTAACTTACCTACAAGGAATTTGGACATTAGGGAATCAAGCAATTTAAGTGTATTTCTTTATGTTTAGAAGCCATAAAAATAAATATAAATTATAATTATGCACTTATTCCCACAAAGAAAAAGTGGGAATTGAGCTATTTAATTATAATTTAGACACAGTATAGCATTCAGAGTTTTGTCTCTTTATATTTTCATATTGGCATGACAATATGCCCACAGAAAATATAAGCTCCTTACCAGTCATTCACTGATCTTCTATATTCTTAAGAAAAGAAAAATTAGTTACACCAGAATAAGGTAAGTTTGACTTAAATAAGTAGCATTTACATGAAATAGAAAGAATGGTGCTTGAAAGAATTAGAGGATGTTATTTCTGTAAGTACACAAAGTCTGAAATTTCTCTAACCAAAGACTTGTCTTTTTTTGTTTGTTTTGTTTTGTTTTGTTTTGTTTTGGGGCCATACCTGGCAGTGCTCAGGGGATACTCCTGGCTGTCTGCTCAGAAATAGCTCCTGGCAGGCACAGGGGACCATATGGGACACCGGGATTCGAACCAACCACCTTTGGGTCCTGGATCGGCTGCTTGCAAGGCAAACTCCGCTGTGCTATCTCTCCAGGCCCATCCTTTTTGTTTTGTTTTATTTTGCCTTTTGGGGGGGGGGGTTACACCCAGCAGCACTCAGGGGTTACTCCTGGCTCTATGCTCAGAAATCACTCCTGGCAGGCTTGGGGGACCATTTGGAATGCCGGGGATTCGAACCCATGACCTTCTGCATGAAAGGCAAATGCCTTACCTCCAGGTTATCTCTTCGGGCCCCTTGTCTATCCTTGTTAAGCTATCATTCTATGACAAACCACCTTTCCAGCTATTTGCATCTCTTTTAGGATGAGTTTCTCTTCCTTTTTTTAAATTCTAGAGTGCTCTATGCTTACTGATAATACTTTATAGCCTTTTTCTCCTACTGATCAACGAGCCTCCAGGAAAATAAAAATCACCAAGAAAGTGACACTCATTATGGTGCATTTCCACAGAGAACTTCCTGCAGCCAAGAGAAAAAGGCACTATAGGGAATCAAGAATAAGCAAATTGAAGTCGCATTATTACTTTACACACACTAAGATGGTTGTAATAAAAACTAAGATAATAACAAGTGTTGGTAACAATGTGGAGCAAATAAAACTCCCCTATATTATTGGTGGGGTTATAAAATGATGTAGCTACTATGGAACAGTTTGATAAAAAAAAAAATTTAACAGAAACTAAATAAATAAAACAGACTCACTCCAGTATGTAGCAAAAAGAATTTAAAAAAATACTTCTTCATACTGATATCTAGTATATACAAAGTACTCACAAGATTTTTTTTGTCCCCCAATTAACAATACAGACCAGGCAAAGGGCCTGGGTTGAAATGTATATGGGGTGCATTTACTGAACCTCCTCTTTCTATACAGTCAGTGTAAAGAACACAGCCTGTGGTAAAATTGGGAGGCCTCACAAGATTAATGCCCAAAATTTATCAAAAAATAGAGAGAAGAAATGAAAAAAATCTCTGTAAGATCAACAGATGATCAACATACACATGAAAAATGCCCATCATCACTTACATTAGGAAAATATAGATAAAAATTATATCTTAAACAAGTAGAATGGCACAAATCAAAAATACTGGGAGCATACTTACCTGGCAGGGGAGATACCAGGATCACGAAGGTGGTTTCCCTAGGGCGAGGCTCATCCATTGCACTCAGGGTGTGCTAACGCCTGCAATTTCCCCAAATGTGAGAAACTCAACTGCATAATTTGTGGTAGTGGGGGACTGTGTTCGCACTCTCCCCTGGGAAAAATATACTGGAAGCAATCTGTGTTGGTGAGGATGTAGTGAAGGGGAATTCTCATCTATCTTTGGGAGAAAGGTTGTCTGGTTCAACCCTTATAGGAAAGAGCATGAAGGTTTTCTTTTTTTTTTTTTTTTTTTTTTTTTGGTTTTTGGGTCACACCCGGCAGTGCTCAGGGGTTACTCCTGGCTCCATGCTCAGAAATTGCTCCTGACAGGCACGGGGGACCATATGGGGCACCGGGATTCGAACCGATGACCTTCTGCATGAAAGGCAAATGCCTTACCTCCATGCTATCTCCCGGGCCCCAGCATGAAGGTTTTCAATAAACTCAGAATCAAGCTGCCTATGACCCAGTAATTCTACTTTTGGGGATCTGTCCCCAGGACATAAAAACACACATCTAAAAGGACATATGCACATCATTGTTAATTGCAGCACTCACTACTTAAAGTTGGAATCAAGATCGATGTCTAACAATAGATGAGTGGTTCATGAAGATGTGACACATATATAATTTGGAATACTATGTAGCTATGAGGAAAAATTTAATTATGCAATTTATTGCAATATGAATGGAACTAGAAGATATCATGTTAAATAAAGTAAACCAGAAGGATAAAAACAGGATGATATCACTTATATGTGGTATCTAGAATAACTGCATGAGGGAATGCAATAGTTTAAATGAGAGTTATCTAGAACGCTCTGGCCCTAGACTATAGTGAGGAGAATTAAAAAATTAGAATGGAAGAAGCAACAGACAGATGTGAAATAACAGGACACGGGGGTTAAGGAGATTCAGGTACATGATGTTGTTAAGAAAGGACTGAGTTAAATATTCCAAGACAGATGTCAACAACAATAAAATCATGAGACCCAAACTTTAGCAACCAAAATTTTAAAAGGACCTGTTATGCTCACAGGCTGGGACTAGGATTGGTGGCATGGGATTGACTCTAGGAATATTTTTGGAGGAAAATTGGCAAGTGGATTGGTAGTGGATTTGGTCTTGAAACTGTACGACTAAAACTCAACTATGAATATATTTGTAAGTCACAATGTTTTAAATAAAAAAATTTAAAGAGTGAAGACACAGAAAGAAAATAGTACTATGAGTGTATGTGTATGTACAAGCATGTGTGTGAAAGGAGAGTGTGAGAGAGAGAAGATATGAATCTTCTTATCTGAACATGAATTCCTAGATCCAGTTATGCCTAAAGAAAAAAATACCCTTTGAATTTATTTTTTCATGTACTGGATTATTTTTCACAGAGATAGTATGAACTAGATATATTATCAGAGACATAGAATTCTAATTGATCTAATTTCATTTTATTTAATTATGTATTAAATGTATAGACCATCTATTTAAATATGAATGGTAGTCTGTTTTAGGGACATGAAGTTGAGAAAAATTATTCCCCCTCCCTTTTTTGTTGAGAAAGATTATTTCTTTATAAATGAAATGTTTGAAAACTTTTTTTTGGTTTTAGGGCCGCACCTGGTGACGCTCAGGGGTTACTCCTTACTCAGAAATCACTTCTAGCTTCAGAGACCATATGGGATGCCGAGGGATCGAACCACTGTCCATTCTAGGCTAGTGTGGACAAAGCAGACGCCTGACTGCTTGTGCCATTGCTCCAGCCCCGAAAACTTTTATTTTTGTTAGCATTTTGATATATTTATGCTTTCTCCTTTTGTGCATGAAGGTTCAAAGAATTCTCTTAGCCATAATAAACACAAGTCAAGTATAAAAAAATCTAAAGAACAGGCAATAAAATGCGCAAGCTTACACACAGAAGTTTCCTAAATGTTTAATTTCAGGAAAAATAGTGTAATACAATTGATCTGCAAAAACAAGTTTGTTGTGAGCTTGAAATTAAAAGACATTTGTATCCTTGTGGGAGGGAGATGGGTGCACTGATGTAGCTGTGGTGTTGTAATTATGTATATGGACAATCAACATTAATAGTATTACGAACTATAGTCTGTCAATCAATAAAACTCTTTTAGAAAGATGAAAAAATACTCTAGGCCCCATTATACTGTGCCATAGAAGATATGTACACATTCTACTTTAATTATATACCAAGTTAAATTGCAGTGTATATGTAATTACATATTATATATACATATATACTATATATACA
Organism: Crocidura indochinensis; assembly: GCA_004027635.1. Taxonomy (NCBI): domain Eukaryota; kingdom Metazoa; phylum Chordata; class Mammalia; order Eulipotyphla; family Soricidae; genus Crocidura; species Crocidura indochinensis. The sequence continues at coordinate 12,816 of PVKC010009355.1, forward strand.
TGTATATGTACATTATATACATGTATATGTAATTGCATATGTATGTGTAATTACATATACAGTGCATATGTAATATACATGTGCAGTGTATATGTAATCTTAATTTTCTCACCTTCCTTCTTATTAAAATAACAAAATTAAAGTATGGCAACGTCACCAAAAAATAAGAGAAAAACAAAAGAATGTTTGTGTGTTTATATGTGTTTATATGCATACACAATAAGGAGAAAGCACAAATATATCAAATAGGGAGTTAAAAAATAAACTGGGGCCCGGGAGATAGCATGGAGGTAAGGCGTTTGCCTTTCATACAAAAGGTCATCGGTTTGAATCCCGGTGCCCCATATGGTCCCCTGTGCCTGCCAGGAGCAATATCTGAGCATGGAGCCAGGAGTAACCCCTGAGCACTGCCGGGTGTAACCCAAAAACCAAAAAATAAAATAAAATAAAAATAAAAAAATAAAATAAAAAATTTAAAGTCATGATTAAGAGAAAGCATAATTTCTGTGGTGCTTTTGCCCAAACTCTTCTCTAATATATTCACATGCCAGGCAGAAAGCCTTAAAATCAATAACCATGTATTAAATTAAAAAATGGGTTGAGGAAGCTCAGAAGGTTATTAGAGAACATGAGAGGAAAAATTAAAGGAAGGCCTTAGTGAAGGGTGATGCCAGGGCAGGACATTAAGGTTTATGGGAGCACACTCCAGGCCTAAAATGATATTGGTAGCTGACAGGAAAAGGGCAAAACCAGGCCACCCTGGAACCAATGACTCATGATACAAAAGGGAGCTTTAGTGAAAAGCAGATGGTACAGAGGCAATGAGCTGTATGGGCCAGGGTCACAAATCAACAGCCCAAAGGCTAAATAAACTGACAGAAGTGTTTGTGTTTAACCTATTCAGGATCTTAAACATTGGAAATTCTTATAAAGGTTCAGATTTCTGGCTTCTCTTGAAAACTCAGATCTGGCAACAGTGTCCACATTCTCACATGGCAGGAATTGGCTGGAGCTGAGGAGCCTTCAAAGAGCAAACCCTCTTGAGTTCACTTCCAGTGTTCGTTCATCCAGGCCAAGTTACTCATTTTTGTGAAACCCTGGGATCTCTAGAAGCATCTGAGCTTCTGACAAAGACAGAGGTGCATGAATGGCGTAATAGCTACAAGCCCATTTAGTGTTCCTTCCTCTGTGCCTCTTGATTGCTCTTACTACTTTTCCCAATCTTTCACAATTCAATCTATTCTCAGCAAAATTCTTTGTAAGAATTACCCAAAAATTATAACAAAGAAGAAGAACCCAAAATTAAGCCTTTGTTTGAAAACTATGAAACAAAAGGAGGAAACATGTTTTACCACAATTTTACCCAAAGAATTCCCATAGAGCTGCATGAATTCAAGGTATTAGAAGGAAAAGCCATGGATTATTTCCATTCCATTTTCTTTAACTCCAACCCCAAAATTTCTAGAACTATAGTCTCTTTAAAGACTTTGGCATGAGTACTTTTGCTATCATCCTTCTCTAGTATTTTCAGAAACTTAACACATGCTGGATGTGACAGGTGTGATTCTATTTTAATATGGGTGGAAGTCCAGCAGCCAACTATTCCAAAAGTGCTTTGGGGATTGTATCAGAGCATCAAGTGAGTTGAAGTGCCTAAATAGCAGCCATTTAGGTATAATTCTGCCTACTACGGGCCTCCTTCTATCCAGTTAACTTGTGTAAGCATTGAGTAACTAAGAACAAAAAAAAAAAAAAAAAAGTCAGCACCTGTTCCAGCTTTGGCAAGAACCTAAAATAGTGTAACCGTTTCTCATGAAGGCCAAACTTCACCATTAGCAACTGCTGGCTTCTTTATCAAACATCAATTTCTTTCCTTTCTTCCTTCCTCCCTCCCTCCCAACATCCCTCCGTCCCTTCCTTCCCTCCTTCCCTCCTTCCTTCCTTCCTTCCTTCCTTCCTTCCTTCCTTCCTTCCTTCCTTCCTTCCTTCCTTCCTTCCTTCCTTCCTTTTTTCAATCCTTCCTTCCTTTGCAAGTTGTCAATAGTGAAGTTAACTAAATAAAGTAAATCTTAGGAACCCAAAGTTATTCTTTAAACCTCACCTATAGAAACATGACCCTCTTTTTACCTGTAATAACCATTATAATTATATATCTTGCATTTGTGATGGATCTATAATGTTATCATTACATGTGTATTGGAAATAGCAATAATTTTAACAGTTTCTTTAGGAACTAAAAAGGAATACTGAAGAACTTGATGAGAAATTAAAAAAAAAGTAATTCAAGTTTCTTTATTTTCAATTACCACAAATAAATAATAAAGCACCACTTAACAGAAAAAAAACTAGTGACTTTGGTAAATTTGAGATAATGTTTCCAAAATAATTTGAGTGATTAAATTCACATTTTGTAAGGAGGTCTTCATGCTCCTACTCTGTACCCATCAAGAAGTGGTTAATATACTGCTCTCCTAAAAATAAATAGATGACCAGGGCATTGCATATACCTTAATATCTAATATCTTAGTTTCCTTCTCTGCACAAAGTAAGAGCGGTGGGAAAATATGCAGCCTGACTTTGCTCTACTGACCTCTATGTAACCCTGGGATATAAATCTCTCTCTCAAAATAATGCTTAAAATTGTAAGGAAATAACAAAAGCTCGTTGTTAACTGGTTGCATCTATTAATCACAAAGAGTAGAAACAGACCTTGCTGTTGTTAAAAAACAAAACAGATAAAGGAACCCTGGAAATTTAAGAAAAAGCCTTAGAACACATTTATAAAAGAGCAGGAGATGTTTGAAACAAGCCAGCTCTATAGACTCATTCTCTTCTCAAACAATTTGTAAGTGGAGCCATGAAAAACTATGGGTACGCTGTCCCACACAGCAGAAAGCTGGCCATCTTAGGAGAAGAGAGCAGACCAAGCCCCACACTGCAGAAGCCATATTTGTTGCCTCCATTACCCAGAATCACCATTTTCCTGATGACCCTGCTTCATTGTAACTGACACTTTACAATTCCCTGTGGGGATTTACCAATCTGATCACATTTCAGTATGCTGCTCTTTGGACTGATACCACCAGGATTTTTTTAGAGTGTGGGCACCCTCCCCACTTCCATCTCATATCTTCCTTCTTCTAAGAGGTCTGCCAGGAGAGTACATGCCCCTAAAAGTCATAATATCAGTAATATTGCTTTGAACTTCTGGAAAATTTCATTTGTTTGGTGCTGAGATTCCCTAAAGCAACACCCCCACTTTAACAGAATGG
>PVKC010009355.1:16187-27046 GCA_004027635.1 Crocidura indochinensis
TTCCTTCCTTCCTTCCTTCCTTCCTTCCTTCCTTCCTTCCTTCCTTCCTTCCTTCCTCTTTCTTTAAACTTTATTGATTGATTTATTGATTGTTTTCTGGGCCACACCCAACGGTGCTCAGGGGTTACTCCTGGCTCTGCACTCAGAAATCACTCCTAGCAGGCTGAAGGCCATATGGGATGCCAGGAATTGAACTGGGTCCCTCCCAAATTGGCCACATGCAAGGCAAGGCAAACACCCTACCACTGTGCTATCACTCCAGTCTCTTTCTTTCCTTCTTTCTTTCTTTCTTTCTTTCTTTCTTTCTTTCTTTCTTTCTTTCTTTCTTTCTTTCTTTCTTTCTTTCTTCTTTCTTTCTCTCTTTCTTTTTCTTTCTTTCTTTCTCTCTTTTTCTTTCTTTCTTTCTTTCTCTCTTTCTTTTTCTTTCTTTCTTTCTTCCTTCCTTTCTTCCTTCCTTCCTTCCTTTCTTTCCTTTCTCTTTCTTTCTTTCTTTCTTTCTTTCTTTCCTTCTTTCTTTCTTTCTTTCTTTCTTTCTTTCTTTCTTTCTTTCTTTCTTTCTTTCTTTCTTTCTTTCTTTCTTCTTCCTTCCTTCCTTCTTTCCTTTCTTTCTTTTTCTTTCTTTCTTTTTCTGTCTTTCTATCTTCCTTTTTCTGTCTTTCTATCTATTCTATCTATCCTTCTTTTTCTGTCTTTCTATCTTTCTGTCTTTCTTTCTTGATTTTGTTTGTTTGTTTGGGTCACACCTGGCAGCGCTCAGGAGTTATTCCTGGCTCTGTGCTCAGAAGTTGCTCCTGGCAGGCTTGGGGGACCATATGGAATACTGGGATTTGAACCAGGGTCCGTACTTTGTTGGCTGCATGCAAGGCAAATGCCTTACCGCTGTGCTATCACTCTGGCCTCTTTTCTTTCTTTCTTTTCTTCCTTCTTTATTTCTTCTTTTTTTCCTTTTCTTTCTTTTTTCCTCCTTTTTTCTTTTCTTCCTTTCTTTTCCTCTTCCATTTTATTTTTCCTTCTATTTTTTTCAATAACTTTGCCTTTACTTATCTGGAAACAAATGCATTATGTTCAACTGTAGCAACAATAGTGATAGCAGCAATGTGATGCATTTTCTTTAAATAAGAAAATTAAAAATAAAAAAGAGAAGAAATTAGGGAATTAAGGTCAAGGCTAGGGGATTTTTTAAATGCCAAGGACCATTTGTTTACTGATTACAGGTAATACAAAGTTATCAACTTAAAATTATGATTCACTGGGCCCGGGAGTTAGCATGGAGGTAAGGCGTTTGCCTCTCATGCAAAAGGTCATCGGTTCGAATCCCGGTGCCCCATATGGTCCCCCGTGCCTGCCAGGAGCAGTTTCTGAGCATGGAGCCAGGAGTAACCCCTGAGCACTGCCGGGTGTGACCCAAAAACCAAAAAAAAAAAAATTATGATTCACTTAAATACATTTATATTGCCATGAAATATGCTCTTAGACTTAATTTTGAGCCTCACCTGTGCAAATATAGACCATGAAATGGATACTCCTCACTCCTGCTCTAGATAATAGAAATAAAAGGCATTATCTTTGAGTTGAGTAGGCTTGACTGGGGTTATTATAAATGTTCTGCTGATTTGGGCAGGGGTAGCAAGAGAGAGATTATTTGGTTTGGGACTTATACTCACTTATTGGCCAAAGGAGGGACATTTTGTATGTATCATAATGTCCTCTCCCCTTAAATCTCCCTCTCCTCCCTATAAACCCCTCCCCCAATACTTCCTAACACCAATTTTAGCTGTTGCTACCAGAAGGGAATAGGCAAAATCACCACCTGTCATTGAACCTGATGTCAGGAATCTGGCCTCTGTATCCCCTTGAAGGTGTCAGTGACATGAGTTTGAGGCTAGAAACAGATACAAACTATGAATAGACATGAATATAAACCCTGGATCAAAGTTATGGCATCAACAGAGAAGAGGCAGGCAGGAGCCAGAGAAAGCAGATGACAAGAGAAAGCACTTGGAGCTCTGAGGGTTGAGCAGCTGTATTTTCTTCATCCAGCCGACTGCATGGAGAATGTACCACATGGTCAGTGGAATGGAATGCAGAGCAGACATTAGCCATTTTAGAAGCACATAGAAACCTGAGACAATTTGACTGTAGTCAAATATATATCAGGACATTTTCTTTCATTTAATTCTAACTCTGTGTAATGTCTGAAAGATTAAAGATACTGGGTCAGAGGGGCATATCAACCAAGCCAGAGAATCAGGTCCAAATCATACATTTAAGTGAGCTAGGGAAGTTATCTGAGACCAGAAGAAACTACCCTATTCTCTTTCTTGACTTGAGCTTATCAACTTGACTCAGAAAGGGGTCTTATTTGTGTCGGAAGGTGGTTGAACCAACTAATTCACTCAATCTGAAATACATATTTTTTCACTTTCTTTTTTCTTTTTTATGTTGTTGTTTTTGAGTCACACCTGACTGTGCTCAGGACTTGCTCCTGGTTCTGCACTCAGGGATCCCACCCAGTTGGCTTGTGAGACCAAAGAAGATGCCTGGGATAGAACTTGGGCCAGCTGCAAGCTGCATTATCTCTCCAGGCTCTTTTTTTTTTTTTTTCACATTTTCAACTATGTTTTTTTTATTTTTTCTCTTTTATTAAGGTCACATGATTTACAATACTGTTAATAATAATAACTTTACACATACCTTTTTCTAACATCCCACCCACCACCAGAGTGCCTATTCCCATCATCAATGTTTTTGTGACTCCTTCGACTTCCTTCCCTCACTATGTAAATTCAGTTTTGTAGACCGATTGATTCTTCAGTGTGTTGCCTTTGGCCATTTGTTTCATCTTTACATTTTTTAAATATTTTATATAGAAGAAAGATCATTCTGTGTTCATATTTTGGGCTGTTTCCAAATCTCAAATATTCCAAGAGAATGTTGCAAGGAATGTATAAAAACAAATGTTTATGTTTGTTTGTTTTTACAAATTTCGGCTGTGCATCTTTGAGGTAGATGCTGAGAAATAAAACCACTAAAAGTGGAAGCTCAATTCTTAGGGTTTTTTTTTTTTTAGAATTGTTCATATTATTTCTCAAAGAGGTTGATTTTGCCCACATTCCCACCCAAAGTGGATGAGGGTTTCTTTTTATCCACATTACTACCAGCAGCCTTTGTTTTTTTGTTAGTTTTTATGTATTCTGATTTCAATAGTGTGAGGTAATATTTCACTGTTGTTTTGCTCTGCATGACCTTGATGATAAGTCACAGATAGCATTTTTTCCAGATACCTTTAGTTATTTGTATATCTTCTTTAAGGAAGTGTCTGTTTCTTTTAAACAATTTATAAATATATCTGGGAATAAAACCTATCTCTATTCATAATAGCTATCTACATTTTACAAATGTAATGTCTAAAACACACAGAAATGGATATTCCCCACAGAAATCAGCATAACAAACAAATTCATAAGCACAGTAGATTTATTAAATTTATTTATTATAATCAAAGCCAAATAGACATGTATAAGGTAGTAAGTTAAAATAAAGTTGTAGTAGACTTAAAAAGGTTGTGAAGACCTTGACATACCTAAGAAATAACTTTTTCCAATTAGGTTTAAGATTATTAATATTCAAAATGTATAAAGATACCAAGTGTTAACTAACCCTTCTACCAATAATCTAGTTCCTAATTAATCATTCAAATATCCTCTACACAAATTCATTCATTTATTTTTGGTACCCCCAAATAGTCCTGAACTTATACAAAACACTACTTCAATTAAAATGTTATTTTGTTACAGGGTATATAATTAAAAATTAAGCTGCTCTTTGGTGACAAGACAATAGTTTTAGTTTTGTCTCTGTTAAAATATCATTTTTGTAACTTTAATACAATAAATTGCTTTTAAAATTAAAAATCATTTTAAGTACCCATTAGGATTAAGAATTATTAAGGCTATATTAGTCAAGTTATTGCTTAAGTATTTCCCAACAAGATTACTTATTGTAACATTACCACGAAGGCTGGGAAGGTTCTGCTTCAATTAGAGAGACTAATAGTTTATGTCATTAAGTAGACCAGGATCAATTGTGTACATTTTTCAAATGTTTGCTGGCAGCAACAGTAATAAGGAAATAAACAACTGAATGTTCTATAAAATGGGCCTAAGTTCAGAGAACATTCAACCATCTGGTCTCCTGCTTTATATTTAACTTCCCCTTAAATAGAAAATGCTTGGTCAAAGATACCACAGTAGTTAAGGAACTTACTTTATACTTGACCAACCAGGATTTGATTCTGACATTATATATGGTCCCCCACCAACCCATACCAGGAATGAGTTTTGAGCACAGAGTGCAGAACAAGGAGTATTGCTGAATGTGGCCCTTAAGCAAAAAACAAAAGTTCAATGAGATAGTTTGATAGGTAGAGCTCTTGCTTTTTATGCAGTCAATCTGGGTTCGATCCTCAGCCTCCCATTTGGTCCTCAGAGCAGTGCTGGGAACAATTCCTGAGTGCAGAGCGAGGAGGTTACTGGAGATGAGTGACTTCAGTAATCACTATAGGAAAAGAAAAATTTTACAGGAAAAGGATGGGGTAACCTGATTAATTATTTTGGTCATGAGATTAAGTGTTTTGAAGGTGGAGCAATTGGGATTAGAAGAGCACTTGCATTTTACTTTGCTTTTTATTTTGTGGTTTTAGAGTGTACACAACAGCCTATGCATGCCCTCTGCTCTACTGTGCAATCTAACTCTCTCATAGGTCAAGACAATCTTAAAAAGTAATTGAAAGTAGTTACAGTTTACTTTACTTTCCTTTATCTAGGCTAGATACTTTCAACCTGCAGAATGAATGATGGACAGTTGATCAGAAAGAGAATATGCTAAAAACTTAGAGGAGAATTTAATTTCTCTGGATCACAGATTTCAGTAAGGTTCAACAACTGACCTAAGATACCAGACTTTCTTAAGTTTTTTGTAGTCAAATGATGGAAGACTTATGCTTGTATTATTTACAACTAATTTTTTGGAAATAGTCTAGTCTATTATATACTAATCAAATTGGGTGAGTAAAATTAACTTAGACATTTGGATAGTACTGCAAGGTATTTTAACAATGGCATTTTCATGTTATTTTCAGGAACAACCTGTAGTTTTTGACAATAAAAGTGTCAAACTTCAGAGAAGAGACATAAGATTAAGAGAAATTAAAATAGATGCAGCTATAAAACTATTAGGTTAGAGGTTTAACTTTAATCCATATTTTCTGATTCTAATGATTTACAGTTTTGTTTTATACCAGAGGTTATATATTTAATTTAAAAATATAAAGAAGTAAAATGGGTGACCTAACTAATTTTTCATCTATACCTCATAATCTTGAGCTAAAGACAATTAAGAATTTAAAAAATATTTTAAGCAATATCATTTTCATCAGAGTGAACATGTTATTTCCTAACTAGTAAGAACATAACTTTTCTTTATATACAATGACATGGTTTAACTTTCAAAGTTTCACTGTTTTATTGTCACCATTAGTAAACAGTTAAAAACACATGGTCCAAAGCAATAGCACAGTGGGAAAGGCACTTGCCTTGCACATGGCTGATTCAGGTTCTACCTCTGCTTGGTAGGAGTGATTCCTGAGTACAGAGCCAGGAGTAACTCTTGAGAACCTTTGGGTTTAGCCCAAAAGCCAAAATAATAATAATAATAATAATAATAATAATAATAATAATGTTAAAACACTACATAAGATTTCACAAAAATAATTGTATTGGAAGAAAACTGAGGAGTTAATAGTTTGAAAGAACCTCTAACAAACATAGACCCAATATACTTAATATTTTACCAAGAAAATAGATATAATAGTATTTATGCCTTAAGGGGCTAGCACAATAGCACAGCAGTAGAGTGGTTTGTTTTGCATGCAGTTGACCCAGGACAGACCGCGGTTCGATCTCGGCATTCCACATGGTCCCCTAGGTCAGGAGTGATTTCTGTGCGCATAACCAGGAGTAACCTTTGCTCAGAGATACCAGTGTGCCCCAAAAACCAGAAAAAAAATAGTGTTTATTCCTTAAATATGCAGAAGAGCCTTACTATAGTTGAAGTTATATACTAGAAATTCCAAGTTAGGAAATAAATAGAATATTTCCTCACATTTTAAGCTTCGGTCAGTTATAAACACTTTTTAAAAAGGTGCTTGACTATAATAAATCAGTCTGAAATACTGTTTTATGAAGAAAAATTGCCAATTGGTGCCAAAATTGATCATTGTATGGTATAATACTCCTTTAAATAGGAGTCCAGTGATTATTATTCTTCAATATTTAGAAATTTCCTAAATAAATTTTTAAACTGTTGATATTTGAAACCTTCATCAGTCATATGAGATTTTTGCATCAGGAAAATCAATAATGCTGCAAATAAAGGCCAACTCCTCACCACAACATATAGACAGAAAACCAGCATAATGATGACCAGATTGTGGGAATTAGTAAGGAGGATTGTCACAAATGTTGAAAATTCCAAATTCAGTCTTTTATGTACCTATAGTGAAGAGCCAGTAATATATCCGTCAACTTGCCCAGTGGCCCTGACTGTAAGTTACAGTTTACTATTGAAACGACTAATGTTTAAAGGGTTCCATTTAAGAATGTTCCTCTAGGGAACAGAGAGATAGCATGGAGATAAAGCATATGCCTTGCATGCTGAAGGTCGGTGGTTGGAATCCCGGCATCCCATATGGTCCCCCAAGCCTGCCAGGAGCGATTTCTGAGTGAAGAGCCAGGAGTAACCCCTGAGTGCTGCTGGGTGTGACCCAAAAACTAAAATAAATAAATGAATAAAATGTTTCTCTAATTTCAAATAAACATTTTATAAATAAAAGCAATTAAATGTATTTATGGTAAATTAAATGTTTAATAACCCATATCTCAATCATAACACCAGTGGAATGTAGGCAGGAGAGTCTGAATTGAAAATTCTCAACATTGACCCCAAGATAGAATTAACTGGTGAGATTTTGATACTTATCTTGAAACTTAGACAAATAAAATTCGAGTCTACGTAGGTTAGCCAGGTTTTAAAATGTTAATAAAATTTCCAAAATGTTTTTAATATATATCATTTAACCAGATGTTTTCAATCTTATTGCACAATAAATGCTCCCACGTCTCAGATAAAGCACGTGAACATATCGGGTTAAGAATCTAAGTATGAGAATTTCTTATCTAAGCACTGAATCTAAACATCAGAATTTTCTCAGTCTGCTGAACTTCATAAAGATTTCAGCAATATGTCCACTGAAATTGAACATTACAATTTCTGCCAGATGATGGGAAGAGAAAAACTGCAGGAAGCCATGAAAACACTCACTGAACAATTCTTATTGAACACATGTGACCATTCGGGAAAAGCCGTCCTCTTCAACCAAGTGGGCAGCTTCGAGAGGGACGCACATGGAGCGGTGAGGGAGGAACGGGACACCCGCCTAGCCAGCCAGATCAGCCAAATCAAACCTGGTGATCAATGGGGTGACAGATGTCGCAGCCAGATCGCCCTCACATCCCACATGTGATCATAATCACCAATTGCTCTTAGGCTGAACTTTGACACCATATTTGCTATCAGACACTGGCAACTGTGAGCCATGGATCAGAGTCCAAGTCTGCTATACTGATATAGGTAACAACAAATTCCTATGTACATACAAACTTCGAGCTATTGTCACTGTCTTAACAAGCTTACAACCATGAACTCCAAATTGCTGCATATACCAGCTTAAATTTAGATAGTCATCCCTAGCATGTGTACTGTACAATAAATAATGAAGAAATAGAAGGTCTCAGACCTGATACCATAAGGTATATAGAACAACACGTAGGTAAAACACTCCATGACATTGAGACTAAAGGCATCTTCAAGGAGGAAACTGCACTTTCCAAACAAGTGGAAGTAGAGATAAATAGATGGGAATACATTAAGCTCAGAAGCTTCTGCACCTCAAAGGAAATAGTGCCCAGGATACAAGAGCCACCCACCGTGTGAGAGAAACTATTCACCCAATACCCATCAGATAAGGGGCTAATATCCAAAATACACAGGGCACTGACAGAACTTTACAAGAAAAAAACATCTAATTCCATCAAAAAATGGGGAGAAAAAATGGGCAGACACTTTGATAAAAAAAAAAGAAAAAATACAAATGGCCAAAAAGCACATACAAAAATGCTTCTCATCACTAATCAATAGGGAGATGCAAATCAAAACAACTATGAGATACCATCTCACACCACAGAGATTGGCACACATCACAAAGAACGAGAACAATCAGTGCCGGTGGGGATGTGGAGAGAAAGGAACTCTTTTTCTTTCTTTTTTTTTTGTTTTGTTTTGTTTTGGGGTCACTCCCGGCAGTGCTCAGGGGTTACTCCTGGCTCCATGCTCAGAAATTGCTCCTGGCAGGCACGGGAGACCATATGGGATTCGAACCGATGACCTTTTGCATGAAAGGCAAACACCTTACCTCCATGCTATCTCCTGGCCCCAGAGAAAGGAACTCTTATCCACTGCTGACGGGAATGCCGTCTAGTCCAACCTTTATGGAAAGCGATATGGAGATTCCTCCAAAAACTGGAAATTGAGCTCCCATTCGATCCAGCTATACCACTCCTAGGGATATACCCTTGTGTTGTGTAATTTTTGCCTGTCGCCCCACCTGGATCTTCCAGGTGGGGGCAATTAAGAAAGAATAAAAAGCTAGGGGGCCGGGCGGTGGCGCTGGAGGGTAAGGTGCTTGCCTTGCCTGCGCTAACCTAGGACAGACAGCGGTTCGATCCCCGATCCCCGGTTCCCCATATGGTCCCCGTGCCTGCCAGGAGCGACTTCTGAGAGAATAGCCAGGAGTAACCCCTGAGCGTCACTGGGTGTGGCCCAAAAACCAAAAAAAAAAAAAAAAGCTTGACAGGGAGGCGAGGAGGGCTTTTTTCCTTCATCTTTATTCTGCTGCTCAGTCTCCATTTGATCTGCAACTTCTTTCTCATGCTGACCTTTCAGCATATTCCTTCTATGAGCAGCCTGAAAGTTTCTTCCACCTTTTCTCTTCTTTTCTCCTTCTTTATCATCATCATCTTCAGAATCAGAGGTTAATATAACCCCTGTTTTAGCTAATTTTTTTTGTTTTGATTCAACTTCTTCCCGTCTTTTTTGGCTTATCTTTTTTGCCTTATCTTCTTCAACATCAGAAGATGCTTTTGACTGTTTAGCTGATGGCTGTTGACTTGAACTTTTCTCTTTTGGATTGGTTTTTTGTTTGTTTGTTTTTGGGTCACACCCGGCAGTGCTCAGGGGTTACTCCTGGCTCCATGCTCAGAAATTGCTCCTGACAGGCACGGGGGACCATATAGGGCACCGGGATTCGAACCGATGACCTTTTGCATGAAAGGCAAAGGTTTTACCTCCATGCTATCTCCTGGGCCCCACTTTTGGATTATTATCTATCTCCCATAAACCTTCATTAAAGCTTTTTCGTTTATTTGGTTTGCCATACTTTTCTTTATTTTCAGAATAAGGAAATATATCCTTTGGGCCTAAAAAAGCAGTCTCATGAGTTCCAAAAAAGAAAATGGGCAATTTGTTTGTGGGTGGTTTTACAGCTCCATCAGGAACTTCATCTACTCGAGCTGGGCAATGAGGGTACCCTTTCATCTTGGCGAAGATGAGGTCTCCCGGTTTGAAATCTCGGGAGCGAGGCGGGGGTCGGGGGGGGGGTCCGAAGCCCAGGGAGGAGGAGGACAAGGAGAAGGAGAAGGAGGATGGGGAGATGGAGGTGGAGGCAGAAGAGGAGGAAAAGGAAGAAGATAAGCAGGCGTCAGAAGAGATGAAGTCATGAAAATTTCCTATACATGGACGTACATGGAATCTACCATGCTGAGTGAAATAAGTCAGAGGAAGAGAGAGATAGACGCAGAATAGTCTCACTCATCTATGGGTTTTAAGAAAAATAAAAGTTATTTTTGCAACAATCCTCAGAGACAAAGAGAGGAGGGCTGGAAGATCCAGCTCACTTCATGAAGCTCACACAAAGAGTTGTGAATGATGTTAGAGAAATAACTACATTGAGAACTATCATAACCATGTGAATGAATGAGAGAACTGGAAAGCCTGTCTAGAGTACAGGTTGAGGTGGGGTGGGATGAAGGGAGATTTGGGACATAGGTGGTGGGAATGTTGAACTAGTAAAGGGGGGTGTTCTTTATATGACTGAAACCTAATCACAATCATGTTTGTAATCAAGGAGTTTAAATAAAGATATTATTTTAAAAAAAGAAACATACAAACTTCCTTTCCGAAGAGCTGGCAAGATGGCGGAAGTGGAGCAGAAGAAGAAAAGGACCTTCCGCAAGTTCACGTACCGTGGCGTGGACCTAGATCAGCTGCTGGACATGTCCTATGAGCAGCTGATGCAGCTGTACAGCGCCCGGCAGCGGAGGCGCCTAAACCGGGGCCTGCGACGGAAGCAGCACTCCCTGCTCAAGCGCCTGCACAAGGCCAAGAAGGAGGTGCCGCCCATGGAGAAGCCTAAGGTAGTGAAGACGCACCTGCGTGACATGATCATCCTGCCCGAGATGGTGGGCAGCATGGTGGGCGTGTACAACGGCAAGACCTTCAACCAGGTGTAGATCAAGCCCGAGATGATCGGCCACTACCTGCGCGAGTTCTCCATCACCTACAAGCCCGTCAAGCATGACCGTCCCGGTATCGGGGCCACCCACTCCTCCCGCTTCATCCCCCTCAAGTGAAGTAAAGGCCTCAGTGAGGCTGCACATGAAAAAGAAAGAAAGAAAGAAAAAAGA
>PVKC010009356.1:0-12064 GCA_004027635.1 Crocidura indochinensis
TTGTGGTTTTTGGATCACACCCGGCAGTGCTCAGGGGTTACTCCTGGCTCCATGCTCAGAAATTGCTCCTGGCAGGCATGGGGGACCATATGGGGCACCGGGATTCGAACCGATGACCTTTTGCATGAATGGCAAATGCGTTACCTCCATGCTATCTCCCGGGCCCCGCCATAACACATTTTAAAGTATCTTCTTTTCTCAAGCTTAAAGATGTTTGAGGATTGTTCAAGAATTTGCTTAATGGTTTTCTTAGTCTAGAATAAGCAATGGAAGAGAGGTTTAAAATTTTGATAAGAATATAGAATAGTCAGAATAATAGACAATATTGGCTAGTAACTTGATTAAAGTAATCTGAAAAGATTTGAAAAAAAGAGAAAATTGGTCACTTTTCTATTGATAAAAGAAAATTAAATTAAATTAAATTAAATTAAGTTAAATTAGGTAACTTTGTCTTCATAACTCTTTGAGAATAATGCTTCCAATACTCTTCACTTGGCAGAAAATATGCATTTCCCTGTTTGTTTTCTTTTTTTGTTTTTTGTTTTTATTCGTTTTTGTGTTTGGACCACACTCATTGACTCTCAGGGGTTACTCCTGGCTATGTGCTCAGAAATCACTCCTGACTTGGGGGATCATATGAGATGGCGGGGGATCAAACCTTACCTCTAGCGTCACTGCTCTGGCCCCTCCCTCTGTTTTCTAAGAATATTAGTTTTTCGATAGTAAAAAACTTTTAGTCGTCTTCATTGACATATAGAAATAAGTTTGGAAGCAGTATACATAAATTGATTTTGGTTTTGGAATATGACTTAAGTTTAAATCTGAACTCCCTTATTTACTGTTAGATATGAGCAAGTTATTTTAGGACTATATATTTAAATATCTATATATTTATTTACTATTCTTTAAAATAAATCTGATTGCGCCTATAAACACTCTCCAAGGACAACCTGGAATAGGAAAGATCATTTGGAGATTTCACAAGTCTTTTTCTCTCCTAGAATCCCTATATTGCTTTCCTAATAGAATCTGGGGACATAAACTTTATAAAATCCCTCCGCTCCCTCCCTCCCTCCCTCCCTCCCTCCCTCCTTCCCTCCCTCCTTCCCTCCCTATCCCTTGTGCTCATACTCCAGCCCATTGTTTTCTATTTCTTTTGCTTGTTTATTTTGGGCCACAACTGTCAATGCTCAGGGATCTCATGACTCTACTGGCTCAGGGGATCATAAGAGATGCTGGGGATTGAATCTGGGTTGGCCATGTGCAAGGCAAGCACCCTACCTGCTTGTGCAATCGCTCTGGCCCTTTCTTTTGGGGAATAGGGTGGGGGGTGATGAGATTGAGCCACATCCATTGGTATTCAGAGGCTACTCTTGGCTTGGTGCTCAGGAGTTGTTCCTGGCGTTATTTAGAAATTGAACCCAGACTTCCTGCATATAAAGCATGTTCTCCAAAAATGAGAAATAGGTACTACTGCCTTTTAAACTATGTTTCCTGCCCTAAATTGACATTTAAAAATTAATAGTAAATTTGAAGAAAGTATACTTATTATGTGTAAAGAATATATGTAATAAAATTATATAATGAACTATATCTTATTAGGGATAAAACCAGTGGTATATTTTAAAAATATAGCTGTAATTATACAAGTATAATGTTTGTATTTAAATTGTTTGTGTGTGTCTGTGTGCTTTTTGGGTTATACCCGGTGACGCTCAGGGGTTACTCCTGGCTATGCAGTCAGAAATTGCTCCTGGCTTGGAGGATCAGATCGCCGTACATCCTAGGTTAGCACGTGAAAGGCAAACGCCCTACCTCTTGTGCCACTGCTCCAGCCCCTATTTAAATATTTTATAGTGTTATAGAAAAATATTTGATTTATAAGTAGCTTAGTTTCTTCACACACAACACATTTATGTATCATAATGTATTCTGAGAATGATTATGCTTGTATACCTATTAAATACTATGCCTGTCTTTATGGATAGACCATTTCCCTATGTGGCTCTAAAGGTTGTCATAGTTACTTCAGTTTAGTTTGCAAAACTGCCAGACCTCTTACTAATTTGAGAGGGATAGAGTAGGAGACTTTATTTCCTAAGGAAATAGCTAAATTTTTTCACATTTAAATTGAATTTTTAATTACTTCATGTTTGTTTTATTTCCTTTGGCCGTAGTAATAATTTTAAAGCTGCTTAATTTAGCATTTGCGCCTCCTTTCTTCCTCTTTGCCATGCTAGAGAGAAGTGGGTGAGAAATTCACTTGTCTACAGCAATGCTGCCCCTGGATGTGATAGCCAGCTTAATCTCTCTTATCACAATTCTCATTGATGTTTGCTTAGAAGAGCAGCTGGAAGTCTGCTTTATGTATGGCAACCTTTCATAAAGTTTATTCTTGGTAATAAAGCTGCTGGGGTAAGAGCCAGGCTATTATAAGAGACAATCCTTTCTCTGAACAAGAGTATTTTATTTTGTCAGCTGGAGTTAGTGTTTGAGTATCCTGTGCGTGTGACAGTAAGCTGGTGAGTAAGTCAGGCTTTCCAAAGGAGATTTTTTTTCACTATCATTAATTTAATGGCTTTTATTAGAAGTGGGAATGCTGTTAGAAGACTTTTGGTGAGAAGACTGCAATTTAAAAAAATTGTTAGACAGTAGATTAATTTGTGAATTTTATGGTATTTCAGTGAAAGAAGATATGTAAGACTCTTGAAAAACCATGAGAATTTATTGCATTTCTTTAACTTGTTTAAATTTACATTTCTCTTTGAAGTTTAGAAAAAGCAAAATATATACGGAGTACAGCATGTATTCATTTTTCATTTTACCTTGTGTTAATGCATTTGAGGTATACAGTTTAGAAAATTTAAGATTCATTCATCTTAAATGGTTGGTAAGTACCAAGTATCTGTATTTTTATCCCTCTAATTTTTTTTGATAACTTAAGATTTTGATTTGATGGGAGGCAAGTACCACCTCCCAAAAAACAAAATACATGGTCATTTTTTACTATAATGACAAAAAATCTATTGATACTTTTACCTTGTCTTGTAACTGGCTGTTTCACATGGTACTATATATGTATTATCTAATTTAAATAATCATGTTAATGAGGTATGTCATAGTTAGTTATGATGAGAAGATATGAACTGAGAAAAATTATAGTCAGTTCAATGATTTGCTCTTAGTGACTCAAAAGAAGTAATTCTTGAGCTATTAGAAGCCAGAGTCTTTACATCTTTGAACAGTAGGATTATTGTTCTGAACTTCAGAGAGAATTTGCAGTGCTTTTATTAAAAAATTCAGTTTGGATATAATATTACTTCTTTATTGGTTTCTAACCTACTAGAAATGAAAATTCAAATTCAGAGCTGCTTGTTAGTACTGTGAGATCCTTAGTAACAGATGCCAACAAAACATAATTGAGGAAAATTGTGGAGCAAATAAAACAAAAAGCATTGAACTTTGATGCACTTTATAAGTAAAATTCAACGTAATTTAGTAGATTCCAAATAGTCACTTGATTGCAACTTTATCTGTAAATATTTTGGAAAAATCTAATTGTCATTAATAGTTCTTTGGGAGAATAAACAGATCTTGACTATATCATGATAGTTGATTACTGAAATATACTATGCTAACATGTGAGATTTGTACTGATGACATTTTACACCATTCTAATTCATGTTACCAGTAAGAGACAATCTTAGCATACCAGTCAAGATGGTCAACTTTGATGCCATTGAAATTCACCATTCTAATTATTTTTTAATGGCTCTTGTTTCTGACTCAAGTGTTAGAGTCACTATGTCTAGTTCTGAAATCTTATCTCATCACCCTGTGGCCCAGAGTGGGTCAGTAGAGGAGGAGGGAGTTCATGTAAGAGTTAATACATTAGGGATGACCACTGTAGCTGCAAGGATGAATGTGAGCAGACAGAAGCCTTCTACCTTAAGGGTAAGGTGGGAAAAACGCTGATTTCTCATCGGCAGTTGATGTTTGTTCCCTGCCTTCCCTTGCTTTATGTCCAGAGAGTTGTTCTTTTTTTCTCTCTTGGTCTTCTACTTTTGGCTTCTTCCCTAGGCATCCTAAGTATAATATCATGCACTGACCTTGAGCGGGACTTTTTTAAAAAATAAAACTTTCTTGATAGTTCTGATAAAGAATAAACATTGGAAAATGTTAGACCTGTGATATTGAACTCATGAATAGAGAGAAATATCTTGGTTGATAATGCCACAGTGCTTTGCTTTCTTAATGTATTATTCTTAATTATATACTTGTCAGGAACTCTTAATTTGACACTTTTGAACTATAATATTTAGTTATGTGATAATGTTTATGATGTTAAGCTTATAACTTTCCAAATTAAGAACAGATTAAGTTTCTTGATACCTTTTAGTGATATATTTAATGAAGACATCTTAATAAATTTTCTACTTCTGTGAAAGGTGATAAGTTTAGGTAAATTAGAATCTAGAATGCTTAATTCCTTGTAATACTTCTAGCCATGCAACATAATTAATTTTTGTTGTATTTCTTAAGTACTTGAGTAGTAAGTTTGAAAAGGACTAACTTCAATGATTTATCTTTATTTCAGAAGTGTAAAGTGGAAGAAATATATTATAAAATAGTACATGTTTCTGATAGCTATGGTATATGAATAAGGCATACTTAATTATTAAAACTATTAGAAAGATCTAAATGTGTTACGGTAATAACTTAGAAAGTTTACTACAGCATTAGCTTCTGGGTAAGCAATTTTATTCTCTTCTCTCTCTCTCTGTAGGAAGAAAAGTATTGGAAAACAGAATAGTCTTATAAGCTAAGTTTAATGTAGTTTGTTCTTATTTGTCAGGTATTTGGTATGTACTTGCTTTACTGGGCCAAGTTGTGCTTTGCTAGCCTGACAGTATGAGTTGCTGAGGGCAGGACGCTTTGACTTGTAAACAATTTTTCTGTTCGGAGGTCAGGTGCTGCTGGGTTTGGGGTTGGTGGCCCTACAACCCTGTGGCTGAGCAGCACCCAAGTTCTGAGACTTGTGCACAGTACCATTTGGCCTGATTTGCTGAGAATTGCTAGGGTGGCCCCTAAAAAGGCCATACCAGATACATTCCTCCTTTCTTTGGCAGTTGTAATTTCAGAAGTCCTTTCCCTTGCTCCTGTCTCTTTCCTTCCTTCACTTATTTCTCATAGCTTGAACACATGTGCATTCATTGATTTAATTTAGAAAACGTCATTTCCCTTCTGAGGACAAGTTATAGCGATGAGTGCAGGTTGTTTTAATCTTTATAATTGTTATAAAATTGTTAATACAGTCTAGTTTGAAAAAACATGCCTTTTTATCGTGAATGACATTAAAAAGAAGGCATAAAACTATTTTACATAATGGGCAGGAATAAGTTTGTGTTCAGTGATTATTTCTGAGTTCTTTTTTTTTTTTTTGGTTTTTGGGCCACACTCGTTGACGCTCAGGGGTTACCCCTAGCTATGCGCTCAGAAGTCGCTCTTGGCTTGGGGGACCATATGAGATGCTGGGGGCGGGGGGGTGGGGAATATCGAACCTCGGTCCATCCTAGGCTGGTGCTGGCAAGGCAGACACCTTACCTCTAGCGCCACCGCCCCGGACCCATTTCTGGGTTCTTTTAAATTGCATGTTTTCGTATAGATTGTGCATAGATTTTGTTTCAGGTGACTGAATATGTGAGATTTGAAATTGATTTGCTTTTTTAGTGGGCCATGCACTGTGGTTTTCAGGGATTACTCTGCTCAGAAATTACTCCTGGCAGTTCGGGAGAGCCATATGGGATGCTGGGGATTGAACCCAGGTCAGCTGCATGTAAAGGAACCCCTTCTCTCTCTGCTATCACTTCAGCCCCATGTTTTCTTTTTTTCAAATTTTCAGGTGACATTAAAGCTGTGGGATACAATATACTGCTTTCACCATATTATCTCAGAGTCATAAGATCTTCAGCATATGGTGTTAGATATTTAAGTTAATTTTCTTCATAGAATTGCTTTCATGTGGGGCCAGAGAGATAGCACAGCGGTAGGGCGTTTGCCTTGCAAGCAACCAAGTCAGGACCAACATTGGTTTGAATCCCGTCATCCCATATGATCCCCCATGCCTGCCAGGAGTAACCCCTGACTGTCGCTGGATGTGGCCCCCCCCCAAAAAAAAAAAAAAAAAGAATTGCTTTTATGCATTTCCCACCAAAGCCTAGCTATTTTTAAACAATTATGTTTATAGAACCCGGAGTGATAGCACAGTGGTAAGGCATTTGCTGCATGTGGCTGACCCAGGACAGACCTAGTTTTGATCCCGGCATCCTATATGGTCCCCTAAGCCAGAAGCGATTTCTTTTTGTTTTGTTTTGTTTTTGGGTCACTCCCCCAGTGCTTAGGGGTTCCTCCTGGCTCTATGCTCAGAAATCGCTCCTGGCAGACTCGGGGACCATATGGGATGTCGGGATTCGAACTGCCATCCTTCTACATTAAAGGCAAACACCCTACCTCCATGCTATCTCTCTGGCCCCAAGAAGTGATTTTTCTAAGTGCATAGCCAGGAGTAACCTCTGAGTGTCACCAGGTGTGGACCAAAAAACAAAACAAAACAAAATTTTTTTTAATGTTTATAATTGCCCTCAGTGTAGTTCAAATATATCCTCAATGATTTGGCGACTAGCTCTTTAATTATTGTGTATCATTTAAAAATAAGTCAATTTTTGGTTTGTATTTTCCTGTAAACTCATCTCATTAGTTTATTCTAGTTTCTTTGCTTGCTCATTTCCACTCTGATTGAACACATTCTTCTCTTTTTCTCTCCCTCATATCTTTCTAAATACATTTCAGTAAGCATTAGTTGTGAGAAATGTGTTTTGTAACTGTATCTCCCGGTGATTCAGTCAAATAATTTATTTTAAAAGAAGTCTCAATAAGAATTTCCTTGCTTAAAAAGAAATGTCACTTTAAAAAAAACTACAGTTTTGCTAATAAATGAAGGAATTCTACTTGATGCATTTCTAAGATCTTTTAAAGTAAAATTAAATAGATATGCAAAGAGCGATTTTCTCTGGAAGAGGCTTTTTCTACCTCATTTCTCATATTAGGTTTTTTCCTCCATGTGCTTGGGTCATGAAGGTAGTGAAATGTGCACTTCTCTCAAATCTCTTGGGGAAGGAGGACATTTTGAAGTGAAATCACAGTGTGTGCGTACATGGGCATCTCTTGCTTAACCATGTATTTTCAGTACTTTGGTATGTGTTATTGTTAATGACTCTTTTGACTTTATCTCTACCATAGATTACATAGGGGGTTTTCATCTAGTCCCAATTAGGCATCCTGGCTGTGGGAGAAGAGAAGCCCTTACATTTAATTTATATAGTCCTGCCTAGTTTAGTTGAAAAGCAGCAGCAAATGGGAATTTAGTTTTATTTTGATAATTTTGCAAGGCAAGTTCAGGTGTACAATAACAGATAAATAACATGTTGACCACCTACTCAGTACTAATATAACCTCATCAACTTGTATTAATCTCTAGTATGTTCATTTTATCTATATTTGCTAAGATTTGTGAAGATAAGCATCTTATAAGGTCAAGGTACTGACATCAGAAGCATTTCTGAACAAAGATGTTGCAGTTGGTGGGTGGGTAGATTGTGTTCAGCTGTTGTATAAGATTCATAAATAGTATCATCTGGACTTTAATCTTTCGGTTGTTCAGAGTTAGTGTGCATATTTCTGTTTAACCCCTGGAAACTCACCAAAATAATTTGCATCCTCTCTGTCCTTGGCACCTTGACTCTCTGCATAATCTATGAATAAAAGAAAATAATTGATACTAGGAATTGGTTAGATAAAACTCTGAGAAGGAATATCATTTTGAAAATTGATTCTGTATTGCTTTATGATACTATGGAGTTTTATTTCATTCCCTGGGTATTTACTACTACTCCCTTCCCTTTACCAGAATTCCAGAGCTATCCCACAACCAAACAACCTTTCTTCCAGGCCTTTACTCAGTCTGGAGCTAGTTTTATTAGAAAAAAATTAGAACTTACTAGTTTTGCTCATTTCTTTGCCATTCGCTTTATTTGTACCCTTGTCTTCCCCTTTTTACATAGTATAATCACCTCAAGATTCATTTACTTTGTCCCAAAAAGGAATTTAATTCATCTTTGTTTTATGAGAGAGTAGTTTCCCATATTATGTACACTTGTCACTGACATTTAGATTGAAAAAAAAAATACTTTAAAAGTAGTGCTTCGGGGGTCTAGAGGTAAGGTGTCTGCCTTGTCAGCACCAGCCTAGGAAGGACCGCAGTTGGATCCCCCGGCGCCCCTTATGGTCCCCCAAGCCAGGAGCAACTTCTGAGCGCATAGCCAGGAGTAACCCCTGAGCGTTACCAGGTGTGGCCCCAAAACCAACCCCCCCCCCCAAATATAGTGCTCCATATTCCTTATGAAATACCTAGGATAGGTATTGCTGGATTTTATGATACATTTTTTGGTCTTCATTTTATATTAAAACTCTTTAATTTTACCTAGTTAATATTTTGGAAATTGTAAAATCTGTTTTACTTTTTTTGTTTTGGGCAGGCAGTAGACCATAGAATTAGACAGGAGCTCTCCAGGTCTTCAAATCTCACTTTCAAGTGTAAAGTAGGCATTTTTATGTGAATTGAGTGAATGATATTCAACATGATTTTTTTTGGGGGGTGTGGTGCATTTGGTCACACCGGTGATGCTCAGAGGTTACTCCTGACTGTATGCTCAGAAATTGCTCCTAGTTTGGCTGGACATAGAATTCAGGTCTGTCTTGGATCAACCACGTGCAAGGCAAACTACTTACTACTTACTTGCTTACTTACTTGCTTACTACTGCTCCAGCCCCAACATTGGGTTATCTTAAGATTTTATTTGCACTGTATGTTTGAGTAGAAATATATCTTGAATGCAAATCTTTAGATAGATT
Organism: Crocidura indochinensis; assembly: GCA_004027635.1. Lineage (NCBI taxonomy): Eukaryota > Metazoa > Chordata > Mammalia > Eulipotyphla > Soricidae > Crocidura > Crocidura indochinensis. The sequence goes on from PVKC010009356.1 coordinate 8,971, forward strand.
TATATAACTGTAGTTGAGGAAGTAAAGTTTCTAGGTTACTTAGAAAAGAGAACTAGGGTGCTCAGGTCATAGCTAGGACAGCTGACAGCATGCTTGCTTTGCACAAAGCCCACCTAGGTTCAATCCCCAGTATCCAGGTCTGTCCTTCACAACTGCCAGGAGAAAATTCTGCATTGAAAATGAAACGAAAAAGGAAAAGAAAAGAGAACTGATATTCTCATCTAATTTTCAGTCTGCTAAATATGTTAGGTTTATTTATTTTGGGGCCACACCTGGCAGTGCTTAGGGCTTATTCTTGGCTCTGCATTCAGGGATCACTCCCGGCAGGCTCAGAAGACCCCTGGGGTACCAGAGACAATCAGATGTGCCGCTTGCAAAACAAGCTCCTTATTTTCAGTACTATTTCATGCTCCTACATTTAAGATTTAAAGATACAGTGGCAGATAAATAAAATACTTTTTTTAAGAAAAAAATTTTATTGAAAGGAAGCATTGGAAATACCTTATAGTTATTTCTTAATACATTATTACAGCAAACTCTGGCCTGTTCTATTCTGACTGCACTGTTGAGTGAATTCTCAAGTTCAAGCAAAACGAGTAACATTGGATTGAGTATGGAATTCCATGGTAACTGCAAAAGAATTTTTCAGGTATTGTCAGTTTTTATTTGTTTTAATTCACTTCTTAATTTGTTCCTGATGGAGAAAGAATATTTATTCTCTATATCTGAATGAAAATCTACTTGAAGATTAGTACTGTGATTTCAATAGGATAAAGTGATAGATTTGGTGAATTGATCACTTGCATAATTCTAGATTTTAAACACCATAAAAAGGAAGTTCTGCACTGAAAGATAGTTTTATTCTTACTATGTCTAACGTAATACAATTGGTGGGATTCTGTGGGCCTTAAAAATAGGCCTGGCAGAATGCCCAAGAGTGGAGTGTATTTAAAATGTTATTGCAGATGGTGTGCGCTCTTTGTCTTGCATGTATTGTTTGGCTCTGAAGTGAAGTTATGTGAAGGCATTGGCTTCAGTCCGAGGGCTTTGCTTGATAGCAACTGACCCTTCAGCTCTTGTGTAGTTGGTACAGGCTCACTTTTTCCTAAGTTCTGAATGTATTCCAGTGAGTCTATCTAAAATGCTGTCATTTGTAGGCATACTGTGATGTAAATTATGATTAGTTCTCAAAATGGAAACTGTTTTTAAAGAAGTAATGTCTTCCATCAGAACTATTCAGGTTTTTATTCTTTTTGTATGTTATGGTTGTAAAGAGATACATTTTCAACCACTTTTGATACAGAGGTCATGGTGATCTGTTTATTACAGGAAGAAGACCTTCGTCAGATCTTCATGTTAACTGTGGAAGTGCTACAGGAGTTCAGCAGACGGGAAAATCTCAATGCTCAGATGTCTTCTGTGTTTCAGCGTTACCTTGCACTTGCCAATCAAGTCTTGAGCTGGAACTTTCTTCCTCCAAATTATATCCTTTTAACAACAGTTTGTGGATGTTTTTATAAATGAGTTAATTGTGACTAAAAGCACTGTTATCTTGTAAAAATACTGTTGAAGGGAAAATGAGTCTTTTTCTTTAGAAATGGGATTTCTTTTATATTGCCACAGTGCCATGTGTTTCCAGGTTTAAATCTCCTTTACAGTTTTGGACAAGAGGGACTGAATAAATTGGAAGTATTTGGCAGATAATTGGCCTATTGCTATCCAGGACTATCTGTTCCTTAGGAATAAGCAGGAAGAAAGTGAGCATCTATGTTTTTCTTTGATTTAAGAAAAATCTGAATATTTCCTAAAATATGATTACTTTGGAATTTTGGACTGACATTCCTGAATTAGTTTGGAGTTCTAATTGGATCTTGTGGATGACATTTGCTCGTGTGAATAAACTAGTAATATATTGTTCAAAGGCCTTTGCAATATAAAACCATGAAATTTTTTAATATAATTTTTATTTTGATCGTCATGGCTTACATATTATTATTATTATTATTTTTGATTTTTGGGCCACACCCAGTGACGCTCAGGGGTTACTCCTGGCTATGCGCTCAGAAGTCACTCCTGGCAGGCACGGGGGACCATATGGGAACCGGGGGATCGAACCGTGGTCCGTCATAGGCAAGGCAGCAGGCACCTTACCTCCTGCGCCACCTCCCGGCTCCCTGGCTTACATATTATTGACAGTAATATTATAGTTACATATTTACATAAAATCAAGGGGGTTCCCATCACCAGTTTGTCCTCCCCACACCTCTGTGTTCTTCCTACCTCCCATATTCCCCTCCCCCCCCCCGGGGAGGGGGCTGATAGAATATGATAGAATATGTGCTCCCCTCTGTACCCAGCTTACTACCCTGTAGTCTTGGTCTTGGTGCCTCCCTTATTCCCCCTCTCACTGGGAGGCAGGATAGATAGTTCAAGTTATGGAAAACGATGAAAATTTTATTTCTAGCATATAATATAAATTTAAATGGATTGTTTTATAAATAGAAGTATCTCAGTCGGGGGCGGGGAGAGTGATAGCACAGTGGTAGAGCATTTTAGCCTTGCATGTGGCCAACCTAGCACATATGTGGGTTCGATTCCCGGCATCCCATATGGTCCCCTAAGTCTGCCAGGAGCTATTTCTGAGCAGAGAGCCAGGAGTAACCCCCGAGTACAACCAGGTACCAATAACAAAAGCAAAAAAAAAAAAAAGTAACTCAGTCAATTGCTAAAGTAGAAAAATTTGTATTTCAGCAAAGTTTTCTCAGTTTGGAGATTATGATTTATATTGTTGCCTATTTAGAAATTGGAAGCAATAATATAAGGACTCTTTATTTTCCCCATTATTGAATCAGACAGATCAAGAAGCAAGTCCTGGGGCCGGGCGGTGGCACTGGAGGTAAGGTGTCTGCCTTGCCTGCGCTAGCCTAGGACGGACTGCGGTTCGAACCCCTGGTTTCCCATATGGTCCCCAAGCCAGGAGTGACTTCTAAGTGCATAGCCAGGAGTAACCCCTGAGTGTCAGTGGGTGTGGCCCAAAAACCAAAAAAAAAAAAAAAAAAAAGAAGCAAGTAAATTTATAACTTCTGATCTATAG
>PVKC010009356.1:12164-27050 GCA_004027635.1 Crocidura indochinensis
CTCCTGGCAGGCACGGGGGACCATATGGGGCACTGGGATTCGAACCGATGACCTTTTATTTTTTTATTTATTTATTTTTTTGGTTTTTGGGCCACACCCGGTGACGCTCAGGGGTTACTCCTGACTATGCGCTCAGAAGTTGCTTCTGGCAGGCACGGGGGACCATATGGGAACCGGGGGATTGAACCGTGGTCCGTCCTAGGCTAGCGCAGGCAAGGTAGCAGGCACCTTACCTCCTGCGCCACCTCGAACCGATGACCTTTTGCATGAGAGGCAAACGCCTTACCTCCATGCTATCTCCCGGGCCCCCTAAAAACTTTAACTTGTCTTAGATATCTTTAATCTGTCCTTCTTTGGGACTTGTCTTTGTGGATGGGATAAGAGATAGGCAAATGAGATAGATAATAAGCAAGATAGAAATAACTATTAAGCCATGTGAAAGGGTTAGGAAGGAAGACATTTTTATTCCAGCAGTCAAGAGTGTCCATATTCACATACAAAGAAATAATTATTTGTGATTTGTAAAATTGTAGCATTTTAAGGGAGTAGTGTGGGTGTTGTATGTAAATTTTTCTTTTGTTTTCCAGATAGCACTTGTATGTAGTAGGAAGTTAATGATAAAATGCTGAGTATTAGGGTCATAATTATCTGATCCATGTCATGATTTTTTCCAGTTTCTTTAAGGGTAATTTCAGTGAATTTAGGGGAAGGCTAATGGAAGCTAGCACTTTCATTTTATCACAGTTCATCTATCTTCTGCTAATAATTTTTTTTATCTTTAATATATCTTTTGTTTTAAAAAGAGGCGCACAATTTCTTTTCTGGGAGGGGCACACCTTGCGTACTCAGAGCTACTCCTGGCTCTGCATTCAGAAATTAAGCCTGGAAGGAACCATATGGGGGATATTGGGGATTTAACTCTGGTCAGCCGTGTGCAAGCTAAACATCCTATTCACTGTGCTATTCTAATCCCAAGGTGCATATTTCTTAATTTTGCTTAAGAAATTTTTTTGTTTTTGTTTTTGAGTCATACCCAGTAGCACTCAGGGGTTACCTCTGGCTTGGTGCTCAGAAATCGCTCCTTACAGGCTTGGGGGGACCAAATGGGATGCTATCCTAGGTTGGCTGCATGCAAGGCAAATGTTCTAATGCTGTGCTATTGTTTCGTCCCTATGAGTGGAGGATGGGTGGCTTAATGAAACCGGTACATCTAGATAATGGAATACTATGCAGCTGTTAGAAGAGATGGAATCATGACATTTTTCTATATGTGAATAGACATGGAAACTATTATACTGAGAGAAATAAGTCAGAGGGAGAGAGATAAACACAGAATAGTCTCACTCATTTATGGGTTTTAAGAAAAATAAAAGACATTGTAATAATATCCAGAGACAATAGAGATGAGGGCTGAAAAGACCAGCTCATGAAGCTTACCTCAAAGAGTACTGAGTACAGTTAGAGAAATAACTACACTAAAAACTATCGTAACTGGGGCCCGGGAGATAGCATGGAGGTAAGGCGTTTGCCTTTCATGCAAAAGGTCATCAGTTTGAATCCCAGTGCCCCATATTGTCCCCCGTGCCTGCCAGGAGCAATTTCTGAGCATGGAGCCAGGAGTAACCCCTGAGCACTGCCGGGTGTGACCCAAAAATCACACACACACACACAAAAAAACTATCGTAACAATGTTTATGAATGAGAGAAGTACAATACCTGTCTCAAATACAGGCAGAGGGTGGCGGAGTAGGGAGATGGGGGCATTGGTGGTAGGAATGTCGCAAAGGTGAAGGGAGCTGTTGTTCTTTTTATGATTGAAGCCCAACTGCAAGCATATTTGTAAGTTTGAAGAAGTTTTTTTTTTTAAAAAAAAAAAAAGAAAAAGAAAAAATTATTTCCTTGAGTGGGTTGACCTTGTAACTGGTTTTTTGTTTTATTTTATTTTTTGGGAGTCACACCAGGCAGTGCTTAGGGTTCTTCAGGCTCTGCACTCAGAAATTACTCCTGGTAGGCCTAAGGGACCATATGGGATGTTGGAGACTATCCGGGTCAGCTGTGGGCGAGGCAAACACCCTTCCTGCTGTGCTATCACTCTGGTCACATCCCTGGACACCTTTAAGCTCAGAAAGAAGTTGCAAAACCTTTGAGACAGAACAAGCTGTGGGGCAGGAGCGTGGGAAAAGTGGTTAGGCATTTGCCTTGCTCATGCTAGCCTAGAGCGGACCGCAAAACCGCATTATCCCATATGGTCCCCCAAGCCAGGAGCGATTTCTAAGCACATAGCTAGGAGTTACCCCTGAGCGTCATCAGGTGTGCGGCCCCCCCCCAATAAACAACCAGGCCATATGGAGTTATTAAAACACAAATTATGTAGGAGAAAATCAATGAAACTTACAGTGCATATATAGTAGCCCATTTGAAAATCTGTATTGGGAGAAATGTAGTTGATTGAAGAGTATTTTGTAAAGGAAAGCAGTGTTAGAAAACAAGCACTTCCAAGTTTGCCCAAAGAAATACTTGCTGTTTAAAACACAAGTGGATTTGTAGGGTCTTGTGGATGGACCTCATTGGTAGGGTATGCTTGGCATATATGTGACCTTGGGTTTGATCCCTGGCACCCTAAATAAAGAAAAAGTGAGTCTTATGGACATCTTAGAAAATTTAGATGAACAGGTGACCCAAGCTTCTGTAGATCTGTTGACTTAAGGGTAAGTATGCCTTCCTCCTTGGGAATGCTCCCCATAAATATGTAGGATCCAGTCACAGTAGGACTCTGGCAATATAATTTCAGTGTGGTACCTGACAATGCTGTATTTAGGCCCAACGATGGACCCAGTTGGGTCACCAGAGTTCCAGCCGTCAGTGCTCCATAGAAAAGGCATTCACTCCACCCCTGGAACTGGCTCCTAGTATTCATTCCTTGTATGTAAGTTTGTTGTGTAGTTAGGGGAAACAATATGGTAGTGGAATGAAGCTAAAAGTTCAAGTTCAGGGGCCCGGAAGATAGCATGGAGGTAAGGCGTTTGCCTTTAATGCAAAAGGTCATCGGTTCGAATCCTGGTGCCCCATATGGTCCCCCGTGCCTGCCAGGAGCAATTTCTGAGCATGGAGCCAGGAGTAACCCCTGAGCACTGCCGGGTGTGACCCAAATAAATAAATAAATAAATAAATAAATAAATAAATAAATAAATGTTCAAGTTCAGTATCAATTAGTACTGCACCTTAGCATAAACTTAAACTGACTGAGAATAGCAGAGAGAGAGACCAAAAAAACCACAAAATTAATGATAGTGTTGGCTACTCAAGTCTCTAACTGCCTAGATAGAAAGGTATGCAAAATACATCTCAGTACACCTATTACAAAGGAGAAAAACAATTATAACTACAATAAAAACTAGCTTGAGCTTAGAAGCTCAAAGAAAGTGCTTGTATGCAGTGATTTTTCTTTAAAATGACTTGATTTTTAACTATTTAAAATTTAAAAAAACATTTAAATAATTAAAGCAACTCTTCACAGAAATCTGATATGACCCACCATTCCTAAATTACAAAACCCAAGTTTTGGCTGAAAGTTAGGATGGGACTGAAGAGACAGATAGCACAGCAGTAGGGCATTTGCCTTGCACGCGCCCGATTCAGGATGGAACTACGTTCGATTCCTGGTATCCCCATATGCTTCCCTGGACCTGCCAGGAGTGATTTCTGAGCTCAGAGCTGGGAGTAACCCCTGAATACCGACAGGTGTAGCCCCAAAATGAAAAGGATAATAAGAAAAATCAAAGGAGCATGGAAGTCAGCTGGGTAGGGCCAAGGCTGAAACAAAATTGGCATCTAAAGAATGGAGAGGGTTCCCAGTGACAGAAATCTCACATTTCCAAGGCCTTGGGTTCCATCCTGGATCCAGTGGCTCAACAACTAATACATAATGAGCCAACATTTTCAAAAGAATAGGAAGCTGGGGCAAGAGGGATGACTCAGTGAGAGCTGAGCACTTGCTTTTGCAGGCAGAAGACCCAGGTTTCATCTACAGTCCTACTGGTCCCTAGAATAACAGGAGCAACCCTTAGACAGAGTCATACCAGATTTGACTATTTGGGATTGTTTCTGTTTGTTCAATTTCCTGAAAAGGATTGGCAGTAGTTCTTTAAAGAATTGAAAAAAAAAAATTGCTCTTGAATCTGTCTGGGCTGGGCCTTTGTTTTTGGGCATTCTTTTGATTACCATTTAAATTTCCTCAGTAGTGATAGGTCTGTTCCAGTATTCCACATCATGGTTCAACCTTGAGAAATTATAGAACTTCAAGAATTTATCTCTTTCTTTTTTTTGAACCGCGGTCCGTCCTAGGCTTGCGCAGGCAAGGCAGGCACCTTATCTCCAGTGCCACCACCTGGCCCCGAATTTATCTCTTTCTTCTAAGGTTCTTTTGTTTTGTGGCATAAAGATTCCCAAAGTATTCTCTAAATATCCTTTGGATTTCTGTGGTATCTGTGGTATCTGTTTTGATATCCCCTTTCTTTTCTGATTCAATTTATTCAGGTTTTTTCTTTTTGTTGCTAGATAATCAATCTTGTTTATTTTTCCAGAGAACCAGCTCTTGGTTTCATTTATCTTTTGGATTGTTTTTGAGATTCCACTTAATTAATTTCTGCTCTATATTTTATATTTTCTCCTTCCTGTGTGCTTTTGTCTCATTTTGTCGGTCATTTCCCAATTTTAAGCTGAAGCACTGTTTTTAACCTAAGTATGCCTTACCATTCCTTTCTTTAATGGACTATGCTCTTGTTATAATTTAAAAATGCATTTGATCTGCTTTTGATAAATTTTTTTTTACCTCAGTTCTCTTTAGGTGAAATGCCACTTGATCATAAAATAGTAATAGGATATATATAGACGCACTCACCTAAAATAGTAAAGCTAGTATTATTTGTAACTAAAGCCTTGGAAAGGTAAAGTCAGTTCTTTATTATTTTTAAAAATTTATAGTTTGACAATTATGACAAAATCATTCATGATAAAGTTGTTTCAAGAATGCACTGTTCTAATCCCAATCCCTCCAGGTTTCCTCCTTGCTCCTAACCTTCCCCCTTGGCAGGCATATAACAAATTTGTTTCATATTGCTGTTCCAACAAAACTTAAAAGAATGGCAAATTAAATTATCAGAAAATGGGGCTGGAGAGATAACACGGAGATAAGGCATTTGCCTTGCATGCAGGACGGGGGTTTGAATCCTGGCATCCCACATGGTCCCTTGAGCCTGCCAGGATCGATTTCTGAGTGTAGAGCCAGGAGTTACCCCCTGAGTGCTGCTGGGTGTGACCCAACCCCCCCCCAAATTATCAGAAAATATTTCAGTAAAAGTTAATTTGTGATGATTGATTGCTATATGATTTTTAACCTATGTAAAGAATTAAAAATAATAAAATATAATGTTTATTCTTTTTTACATAAATAAATGTTAAATTCTGTCATTTAAAATATTTTGAATTTATAGGTTGCACTTTATTATAGGAGTAGGACATTTCCTTGTGTGTGTGGCTGATCTAGGTTTTATTCCTGTCACCACACATGTTTTCCTGGGCCATGCCAGGAGTCATCTTGAGTGCCACTGATGTGGTCCAAAACCTAAACAAGTAAATAAATGTTGTCAGACTTTATTTTGTATTTGGACCTCATTGCAGTATATCATGTCTTCTGTCATAAAGAAATCTTAAAAAAAAATTCTGCACTGATCTATTCTAGAGTTTATGTGAAATAGATAAAACCTACCAATAAAAAATTTAGTAAGAGTAAAATGAAATAACGTTAAAAGGATGGTTCATGGGGCCCGGGAGATAGCATGGAGGTAAGGCGTTTGCCTTTCATGCAAAAGGTCATCGGTTCGAATCCCGGTGCCCCATATGGTCCCCCGTGCCTGCCAGGAGCAATTTCTGAGCATGGAGCCAGGAGTAACCCCTGAGCGCTGCCAGGTGTGACCGAAAAACCAAAAAAAAAAAAAAGAAAAGGATGGTTCATCAACAATTGGTGCTTGAGTTGCATGCAGTGACCCAGGTTTGATCCTCAGTATGCTATATTTCTCCCTAGCCCTCCAGGGATGATCCCTCAGTGGAGTGCCAGGGGTTACCCCAAAAACCAAAACAACAAAAATTACTGGGGAAAATTTGAATAGGCTGTAAAGTGGAACGTTTTATCCAAAGAAAGGAGATAGTGATTTTATTTTATTTTTTTTTTATTTTGTTTTGTTTTGTTTTTATTGGGCCACACCCGGCAGCGCACAGGGGTAACTCCTGGCTCTACACTCAGAAATCTCTCCTGGAAGACTCAGGGAACCATATGGGATGCCTGGTTATGAACCACCAACCTTCTGCATGCAAGGCCTTACCTCCATGCTATCTCTCGGGCCCCTGATTTTATATTAGAAAATGTTGTTTTTTAGATACCACTTACATGTCTACATTAATAAGGAGATCATAGTAAAACTAAGGATGTAAGAAAACTAGACATAGCTTTTATTCAGTATATTTTGTCAGTATAACTGAAATGCTAATTCATTGATGAAATGTATAAAATTCCTAGCAAGCTACCTTTCTTCATTTAGTAGAGGGCAACCACAAGCACCGCGAGTGAGTGTCATACTAAGTGCCACATGATGGAAAGTTTTGTTCTATCTTTAAAGGAGCTGCATTAATGCTTGCATAACTGGTTCTAAGGATATGAATTTCCTGAGCTATTGCTTGTTACTGAAGCTCTACATCAGACCCGAATAATAATTTAGTTGGAATGGGTATTCTAGGTGATGTGCTCATTTCATTGAATTTGATGAACTTCTATATGTTTTTGCCCTATTGGTTTTCTAGTGTTCTTGCAGTGCTAAAGATAGGTGTTTATAGTTAGACCTCCAATGGTTAGACTCTTCAGGGGTCCTCAAACTATAGCCCACAGGCTTTATGTTCTCAACTGAGGACATTTATTCAGTCCTTGCCACTGCTGCCTGTTCTGCTTAGCACCAGCTCCTCCTGGGCCAGAGTGAGCCTGTGTGGGGTGTGTGTCCCATTCTCTGACTCCCCTTTTTCTCTTTGATTCAGACCACTATTATTCACAGGTGTTTTTTTGTTTTTGTTTTTGTTTTTTGTTTTAACTCTAATCCGGTCTGAGGGACAGAGAACTGGCCCCCTGTTTAAAAGTTTGAGGAACCCTGGTTAGAGTGTGTAGTGTGCTGAGGTTAAATGTTTGTAGTTAGACCCCCTGAGGTATTAGACTCTTTTTCTTCCTTGCTAATCTTCACTGAATGACTGGGCGTATAACTGTGAGCTGCAGGTAATTTATGGCTGTACACTTCAAGCGTTGTGGTGGAGGTCATGTGTGGAGGCTATTGGGACCTAACTGGAAATGAGAGCTGCTGCTTTTCATTCTGAAAGGCATCAGTGATCTCAGCCAAAAATTAATCTCACCTGGAAGGGTGGAGCTGCAAGCAGAGTTTCAAGTGTTGTGTGGGCCAGTAAGTCATTTCAGAGAACTTTGATTACTTGGGTTGAGTGCTGTCAGAAAGTCTGGACTTTGGCTGGCTTTGTGCTATGCCAGAAAGAAATTAGCAACTTATGTTACAGAATCATTAAAGACATTAAATCTTTAAGAAGAAAAACTGGGCTTTCCTTTGCTCTTTTACTAAATAAGTTGAGGTAAAAGCATGGGAAAATGTAAAAATTAGAATATGTCTTTTGTAAATTTTCTATTATTGCATTAACATCTTGTAGATATAAAGCAGTGACTGTGACTAAGCAGTGGTAGTATTCTGACTTTTTCCATAATTGCTTGATAATTGTGAGGCTCATTTTGTTATGCTCTTCTTTTTTCTTTTTTTCTTTTTTTTTTTTTTTGAGGCCACATCTGAAGATGCTTAGGGGTTACTCCTCGATCTGTGCTTATGAGTCACTCCTGGTGTGCTGAGGGTTGGGATGGACCATTTGGGATACTGGGGATCGAACCCAGGTTAGCTGTGTGCAAGTTAAGTGCCTTACCTGCATACTATCTTTCCAGCTTGTTCATGATATTTTAAACCCTTATTGAGGATATTAGATGAGCAAGGACTAGTTAGCTTATGTAAGGATCCATATATTTCCACCGCTTAGCCCCATGTTAAGATGCTTGATTTGTTTAATAATACGGATATTCCTCAATAAAACTAAAAATTGAGTTCCATATGGTCCAGCAATCCCACTTCTAGGGGTCTACTGTAGGAACACTAAAATACACTGCACTTTTGTAACACTTTCAATAGGCAGGATTTAGAAATAACCCAAGTGCCCAAGAAAGATGAGTGGATAAAGAAATTGTAATATGCTATGCAGTATATTACTATGTAGCTGTTAGGAAAATTAAGTCATGAAATTTGCCCGTACATGGATGGATATGGAGAGTATTATGCTGAGTGAAATGAGTCAGAGGGACAAGATATTCATAGAATAATCTAAATTTATTTATTTATTTGGTTTTTGGGCCACACCTGGCAGTGCTCAGGGGTTGCTCCTGGCAGGCACAGGGGACCATATGGGATGTCGGGATTCGAACCAACCTAGGTCCTGGGTCAGCTGCTTGCAAGGCAAATAACCACTGTGCTATCGCTCCGGCCCCCCTCATAGAATAATCTAATTCGTTTGTGGGGTATAAGAAAAAGAAATGATAGTATGATAATAATAAGTCAGAGATAAGGCTAGGAAGACCAGACCCTGGTTGGAAGCTTGTCACAAATAGTTACAAATAGGGTATAGAAGGAATCACCAAGACAATGATAGTTAGAACTGATCACTCTGGACAGCTGGGTGTTGAATGGAGATAAAGTGGTATGCTCAGTACCCGGTGATTAACAATAGTGCAAGCCACAGTGCCTAAATGGAAAATGAAAAAAGGAATAGAGATAGCACAGCAGTAGGGTGTTTGACTTGGACGAGGCCGACCTGGGATGATTCCCAACATCCCACATGGTCCCTTGAGCCTGCCAGGAGCGATTTCTGAGTACATAGCCAAATGTAGCCCCTGAGCACTGCCAGGTGTAGCCCAAAAACAAACAAACAAAAAAAGGAATAGAGAGAAATGAAGACTGAAATGGAATGTTTGCTTCGGAGGCAGGAGGGACGATGGGGGGCGGGAAGCTGGGGGACATTGGTGATTGGGCATTGGTAATGTACATTCTAAGACTAAAACTCAATCGTGAACAAAAGGTGAAAAAAGAGGAGGGATAAAGTATTATCAACAGATAAGGTAGTATCTGTTGTGGCTTGCCTAGTCTAAAAATTTAAAAATGTAAAATTAGTAACCAGTCACTTGATTGTTGGAGTTCTCTCACTGGCAATATTTGTGGATAAAAAATATTTATTTTTTGGATATTTGGATATATTTGGATATTATACTATAGTTTATGGTTGTATCTAAATGTATAAGCTAGTGTGGCTAAGCATTTTTATTATGACAAGGGATAAAACAATGAAGAAAAATAAGAGTGTAGTTACTCTGTCTGCTAAAGTGTAGGTAAGTCTGCGTGTTGTATATTAATACTTCTAAGAACAATGAATATAGCTTCTTGTGAAGTGCTTTACAAAATGAACATTTTTTTTTTTTTTTGGCAGGAAGACACGTGCCAGATGTTCTCAGGTCTTAAATCTTGACTCTTCTCAGGAATCACTCCTGGCAGGTCTTGGGACAGTATGGGGTGCTAGGAATTGAACTTGGGTTGATACATGCAAGCCCTACCTTCTGTAGAGATATCTCTAGCCCTCAAATGATTTCCTTTCATAATACAAGATCAGAGATACTAGAGAAATAAGTGTTTCTAGGTATGGAGTTGGAAATCAAAACTTAATAGAACTTTATTTGTTTATTTATTTATTTATTTATTTATTTATTTATGGTTTTTTGGGCCACACCCATTTGATGCTCAGGGGTTACTCCTGGCTAAGCACTCAGAAATTGCCCCTGGCTTGGGGGGACCCGGGGGACTGAACTGCGGTCCTTCCTTGGCTAGCGCTTGCAAGCAGAAGAAGCCTTACCTCTAGCGCCACCTCTCCGGCTCCATTAATAGAACTTTAAAATAATTATATAGGAATTATTTCTGACAGGTATATTTTGAAAGTACTTTCATATATTGAATTCAGCATATCTTTTTTTCTGTTGACAGCATAGCATGTAAGGAATTTATTTTATATAATTTTTGTTTTGTTTTGTTTTTTGGGGGGCTCCTCCTGGCTCTAAGCTCAGAAATCACTCCTGGCAGGCTTGGGGGACCATATGTGATGCTGGGATTCAAACCACCATCTTTCTGCATGCAAGGCAAACACCTTACCTCCGTGCTATCTCTCCTGCCCCATGAAATTTATCTTGAAGGTTTGTTGTCGATTTTTTTGAGTAGTTTTATATAAAGACTAGACACTAGGGGGCAGTGTGTTTAAGCCATCAAAATTAAGATGGAAAATCGGGACTCTTGTTTTGTTTATGTTGTTGTTTTGGGCCACACTCAACACTGGTCATGAATTACTCCTGGTGCTGTACTCAGGAATTATTCCTGACAGTGCTCAGGGGACCCTATTAGATGCCAGGGATCAGACTTAGAACCCTACTTGAACCCTGTTTGCTATACTGATTCTATGCTTGGAGGTCACTCCAGATGACATTCTGGGAGACCATCTGGGATTCTGGGATGCTGGGGATCAAACCCTGATTGTCACACACTCTATCAAATTTGCTATATTTCTAGCCCCCTTTACCTCTCTCTCTCTCTCTCTCTCTTTTTTTTTTTTTTTTTTTTGGTTTTTGGGCCACATCTGGCGACGCTCAGGGGTTACTCCTGGCTATTCGCTCAGAAGTCGTTCCTGGCAGGCATGGAGGACCATATGGGAAACCGGGGGATCGAACCGTGGTCCGTCCTAGGTTAGCGCAGGCACCTTATCTACAGCGCCATGGCCCGGCCCCTCTTTTTTTTTTAAACTATAAATTGTTAACCAGTAGTGTTTTTGGAGTAGCCCAGGAGATGCAGGTGATAGTGCTGGACATGAACCCACTCAGCTGTGTGCAGTACAAAAGCCCTGCCTTGCTATGCATCTTTAGCTTCTGATACACTGAAAACTTAGTGATTTTTTTTTCCCCTTGAAATGCAGTCTTGAATAGTTTGTGCTCATTTTGGTGGACTTTACTCCTTTCTCTGTAACCCCACAAGGCACAGAACAAGGAAAAGCAAAGTGAAATTTAAATGAACTTGAAGTTCATTTTTATTCATAGAAATAATTGCTGAACATTTTTGGAGTAAACTTTCAAAGTTACTTTTTTCTGGAGTAAATTGTAATGCTTTTTCATGCTGTCTACAATAATACAATTACAACACTTACAAAGATTGTTATATTTAAAAATTTATTTCTGGGGCCGGAGAGATAGCATGGAGGTAAGGCATTTGCCTTGTATGCAGGACAGTGGTTCGAATCCCAGCATCCCATATGGTTCCCTGAGCTGCCAGGAGCGATTTCTGAGCATAGAGCCAGGAGTAACACCTGAGCATTGCCGGATGTGATCCCCCCCCAAAATTATGTAGTACAGTGGCAAGGCTATTTGTCTTTCGGCTGAGCACTTGGTTGCATGAGGCTTAACTGGGTTTAATCCCTGGCAGTCCTTGTGGTCTCTGAGTGCAGAGCTAGGAGTAAGCCCTGAGCACTGTTGGGTGTGGTCTCCAAACAAAAATAATAGCAAAATAATTTCCAGAGCACAATTAGAATCTTTAATTTTCAAGTTAATAATTTGGGCTCTAGGGGCTGAGAAATAGCTTAATGATCTATTTTCTTTCCTTTTTTGGGGGGAGGGGTGTGTCACACCTGGAGGCGCTCAGAAGTTAATCCTGGCAGACTTGGGGGACCATATAGGGTACCAGGATTCGAACCACCACCCTTCTGCATGCAAGGCAAATGCCCTACCTCCATACTATCTCTCCGGCCCTTATTTTCTTTCCTTTTTATGTAGAAGGTCTAGGCTCTATTTCTGGTACCACATGGGTCTCCAGGCATCCACAAGGAACAACCCCTTAGTTGACTTGGGCCGGGAATAACTTCTGAGCACTGTTGGGTGGACTCGTTTAAGTAACATGCAGCCTTTGAGCTTATATAGTTTAATAGTCAGAACTTTAGAAAGCTATACTTGAAATTTCTCAAGTGAAAATGTTTCTCAATTGATAAAGCTTTGCTTTACATTTACATTTTATTAGCAGCTGGAGGAACAGAACTTTTTATCTTCTAACAACTTATTTTTTTCAGACCTTAGTTACTGTATTAGTGTTATTGAGTGAATAATAAATACATACAAATCTATAGTAATTCTTTTTAAATGTGGCAAAGGCTATTTTGAAGCATGTTAGTGAACATCACAAAGAGTTGATATCTGATCTGTGGGAATTTCAAGTGAGCATGGTTTGCATCTTATGTAACCATTGTTGTCAGTGTTGGTGTTGTTAGTTAAGCTCAGGAGGGACCCCTGGTGAGTGCTTAGGCTATCTCGGCTAACGCCAGAGATCAAACTCTGGACCTTGCACAAACTAGACTTGTGTTCTGAGACTTAAGGCCTCTCTCTAGCCTCTAAACTAATTCTTTGTACTATCAGGCATTTGAATATTCTGATATATGGAGGTTTTCTCAATATGCTGCACATATTTATACTTGTTCCTTTAAAAAATTTTTTCCTAGGAAAATACTTCTTTTGAGAAAAAATGCTCTTCAATGAGCTTCATATTTTGTATAAGTGGTTGTAAACTGTTAGAAGATTCTGGGAGAAATAATGGAACAAACTTGCAGAAGCTGATCTTTGCCAACATTTTGTATTAGTATTTTTGCCATGATGCCACTGTTTAGATCTCTTATTATCAGATTTTACATCTCTTTAGCAGGATACAGAATTCTAGTAAGGCTATTATTTTACATTCCTTCAACAACTTTTCCCCCAGCCACTCGACGCCTCTTTCCTAAGATTCCTACATGAAATATGTAGGATTTTTGAAGAGACTTAAACTGATTTAATTCCATTATTTTCCTGATAGCTTCTTTATCTTTGGTGTATTTGTACTCTGTAGACAAAGTAGAAGTGATTGTTGTTGACCTTGACACCATCTAACTGGGCAGGCATTATATCGCTATGTTTGAGTCCTCACAAAATGTGTTGTTGAAGCCAACAGAGTCCTGGCGGGAGACTCTTCTGGACAGCAGAGTGATGGAGCTTTTCTTCAATGTAAGTTTTATATTCATCTTTTGCATGGAGCCTGTGTGACTGCAAAGAGCACATATCTATTGTTTGCTTAAGCAGAACAGGCAGATTTCTTTTCTCTTTTCTAATTCATGTAGCTGCTAGAAATGATCTTACTAATTTATAAAGATAGTAGGCCCTTGTTCAGTTTAGTATCCAAGAGGAGTTCTGAAGCCTTGTGAACTCAGGGATCCTTGACAGATCCTGAAGAGCTGTGAATGTAGCTTGTTATTTATATTTGTATTTGTTATTTGCTGTATTTAAAATTCAGACAGGGAACTTTTAAAAATTTTAAAGCATTTAAAATAATAATCTGGACAGGGCATTTGCCTTGCACTTTGCCAACCTGGGTTTACTCCGCAGCATCCCATATGGTCCCTTAAGCTGACCAAGAGTAATTGCTGAACTCAGAGTCAGGAGTAACTCCTGAGTACCACTGAATGTGGCCCCAGCAAAAATACCTGCATTACCATATGCTAATTTAGATAATATTTTAACAATACATTATTATTTTATTTTATTTTTTGCTTTTTTGGGCCACACCTGGTGATGCTCAAGGGTTACTCCTGGCTATGTGCTCAGAAATCGCTCCTGGCTTGGGAGACTATAAATGGGACACTGGGGGGTAGGGGGTTCAAACCGTGGTCCGTCCTAGCTTAGGTGTGCAAGGCAAATGCCCTACCGCTTGTGCCACCGCTCCTGCTCCCATTGTTAAATTTTTGTTTGTTTTTGGGTCACTCCCAGCAGTGCTCAGGGCTTACTCCTAGCTCTATGATCAGAAATCGCTCCTGGCAGGCACAGGGGACCATATGGGATGCTGGGATTTGAACCACCGTCCTTCTGTATGAAAGGCAAATGCCCTACCTCCATGCTATCTCCGGCCCCTCCTCCTTACTTACACTATTGTCTTTTTCTTTTCTTTCTTTTTTTTTTTTGGTTTTTGCTTCACACCAGGCAGTGCTCAGGGGTTACTCCTGGCTGTATGCTCGAAATCGCTCCTGGCAGGCACAGGGGACCATATGGGATGCCGGGATTCGAACCACTGCCCTTCTGCATGCAAGGCAAACGCCTTGCCTTCATACTATCTCTCTGACCCACCCATTATTAAATATTTTTGAAGCCAAAAGTTTAATATAAAGAATTCAGGCATTGTTAGATTTTTGCAGATCTCTGTGATTTTCAGACTTAATAGAAGATAGCCAGATTTGTCTACATGTTTATGCTTTCAGTTGGTTGCAATTTTTCTTGTCATGCAACATTGGGGAAACTCTGCTGTTCATGTGTGACAGGGAAGCTAAAAAGAAAAATATTTACATAGTATTATCATGAAAACAGTTTGGATCTGTCTTCTGGGCCAAGTTTGACTCTTCTATGTATTGATGATCAGTCATGGGTTATTTTATTGTATTTAAATAGCACCTAATTTCAACTATAACTTTAAAGTCTTGTTTATTACTTGCTAAATATGAAGAAATGTTCCCATGTTTAGTCAGAGGGTTCCTGACATGGTAGAAACATGAATGGTGTGTGTGTGTGTGTGTGTGTGTGTGTGTGTGTGTGTGTGTGTGTGTGTGTGTATGGGGTGTGTGTGTATGTTTGTTGCTGATCTTCCATTAAAGTGC
>PVKC010009357.1:0-26959 GCA_004027635.1 Crocidura indochinensis
CTCAAAGCTGAGAGCATCTACCTGAATGGGCTGACCCCACACCGTGCTGGGGATGACATTGCAGTCATTGAGAACTTTAAGTAGCCCTGAACCGCAGGAAGGACCTAGGTTAGCCTAGGACAGGACACCTCGCTCTTTCTCACTTGCTGGTAGCATTTTGTTTTATTTTTTTAAACCAACCAACCTAACTTGTGCATGAGCTTCAAGTGTGTGTCGGGGGACCCTGTAGCAACACAACCTAGTCATCTGTCCTGGAGGGATCTGGAATCCTGAACTGGCACACTCTGAGCATGCATGGTGAGTGTCATCTCACAACTCTGGCTGATGCCTTTCTGTGCCCAGACTGTTGTCCCCTCCCAGCCCTTGGGTCCTCCCACATGCCATCAGACCTCCAAATAAATTTTTTCTCTGGGTTTCTGGGGAGATGGTAGCTGCAAGGGATCCTTACAACTTTCAGGGTCAGCCCTAACTGAGCCTAGATATGGACTTTTCACAAATGACAGCATATTTCGTTGCAAGGGGCAGGTGATTCTTAAGAAGCCTTTGACCTAAGACATTTTCTGTCAGTGCCTTATTTCAGGAAGAATCCAAACCTCTCTCTAGCTAATGTCTGGGCTCTCCTACTCTGCCCTGACCCTAAGGTCATCTCTGTAGTGCTCCCCTCTGCCTGAATGCTCCCCACCCACCACACACACACACACACACACACACACACACACACACACACACACACTAAACTCCCTTTTCAATGCCATACCTTGCTGGGAACACATTTTACAAAGACTGAAGTAAGTGAGAATGTCTGAAGAGGGAATATAGACCACATAAAAGGGACATTGAAACAACACTCATAAATCTTATGATAAAAATAATAATAAGTCTTATGATAAAGGCACTGCAAAGAAACAAAGAGTGAAGTTCCCCCTCCCCCCGGGGACCCATCTGAGTGTCCTTGTACTTTGGGCACCAAGAATCCAGAGAACATCAAGGTGGCCAACTCTGGCTACTCCCAAGCCATTGATTTTTATCCTGGCAGTATTTTGGGCTTTATTGATGACTGATCATTTATTTTGAAAGTGGGAGAAAACCTTCTATGTCTAAATGATTGGACACAATACACTGTGGGAAATGAGGAAGTGGCTCTCATGTGGAGGTGATTGAAGGTCTTTGTTATAAAACCAGCTCATTGAAAGACAGTGCAGAAGCACTGAGGAAGAAGAGGGCCTCCCTTTGTTTTCTAATGCAGAAGAAGCTTATCTGACCTTCTCTAATTGACAGGACCAGGGAAAGATGGTATGACATGGAGGGGAGGTAAAAATGGGCCCAGCCTCTCTAGGGGAACCCCATAATTGTGAGTATGAAAGAGTTGACATGGGGGACCACTGTGATTTTGCACATGGAAAAATTTAGATTGCAGGCATAATTTGTTTCTGATGTTTGAGAAAAAGCAGTTATAGCACAATTTAAATCCAGAGAGCATTTCCTTTTATTTTCTTTTTTTAAGATAGACAAGGCCTATAAGCTTTTTGAGTTTAATTTTCTATCCTGTAATTCTTTGGAAGTTTCCAGGATCAGAAGAAATTTCAGTGAAGTCACCTGGTAGATGGATTCCTCATTCCTTTATTTTCATATATGATCTGCTGTACATTGTATATATAATTTTTAAAATACAGAAAGAAGATAATTTCCCTAAATATAATTACAGAACTTATTTCTTGTACCCTGGGGGAGGTGGGCTGGGATCATTTGAATAAGTGGGATTCTGATCTGGGTCTTATAAAATAAACCCCAGATTGCTAAAGATCAAGGGAAACAAAAACTTTATAGATGCCTATTTTCCAAGATTGACACTAGAAATGTAAATATCCACATAACTTGTTGAAGGTACTTTTATAAACTTAAAAAATTCTAACCAAAATTTTAGAAAGATGGACTCTTTTAGAAAGAAAGCAACACCATTTTCTCAATAATTTCTGAAAGTTCTATGGTGGAATGAACCATGTATAAACTGTGAATTGTATTGACAAATAAAGTTTGTAATTAAAGTCAGCAGTTTTGAAATTGTCTGTTTTGACTGAGTATTTGGAAGGGGTTCTACCTGAGTAGAACTTAGGACTTTTCACACTGAGGGTGCGTGTGTGTGTGTGTGTGTGTGTGTGTGTGTGTGTGTGTGTGACCTTCATTCACAATATCCAAGAATTATTTTTGATGAATACTACTTTTATCATCAAATACTTCTGGAATATTCATCTTGATGACAGTTGAGCAAAAGACAATATCCTGAAATAAAATAAAATATTTGAAATTGTCTATAAAACCAAGGTATTGCCATGAAATTACAGCAGCTTCTTTTATTTTATGATAGCTTGTTTTAACATTGAGTTGATATAAATGCTGAACACAGCCACCAAAATACCTTTAAAGATAAAAATCAATGTCAATACTGACTTTCCTGTCTTTAACACTCAGTAAATATCCTAAAAGTCACCTCCCAGATCATATTTAGGGTGAGAATGTACCTTCATACCGACAAATGCTGCTTTCTCAAGCCCCCCCTGTTTACTTCTTGCAGAGAGGACATTGGTAAAGATTTTTGCTGTCATCACGAGATTTTGGGGAGTTCATTTTCTTACTCTTAGACCAGGTGTTAGAGCGCCTTTGTCCTGAAAGAGCTTTGGTGGGGTGGGGGGTGATTTGAGGGGAAAATAACTGAAGTGCTGGGTTCTCAAAAGTCTCAGACACTGAAACCTAAGCCCTCTTGGCTTATATTCTCTCTGAAAGTGATAACTTGGGAGTTCTTTCCATTTCTTACATAATCTATACACTGTGTTCCAGGTTCATTTCACATCTGTCTGTCTTTCTCATCTATAAATAGGACACATAATTTGCTTCTCAAGTTCTAAGAAGTATATGACATATGATAGCCTAAATTCCATATTACTCAGCATTAGAAATCAGTGAGATTATTTGATCTTTGAGACTAGAATTCCAACATTCTAAGGAAAGTTTAGTTGGAATGCAGAACAAACAAATGCATTTTAGACACTTGGAATACTGAAATTAACTATGTATGCCTATTAATGAGTGGGCTAAATCAGTACTTTCTTTTCCCCTTTTATGAAATGTGTTTCTTCAAATAAAATAAAAATATATCTGTGGTTTGCATTCCTTACATGTTAGTATAAATTTTATTTTGTATAAAGTGAATGATACCTCAATTTAAATAACCTTAATACAATTAAAGTTAATATTTATCATGTTGTTTTCAGTATGAATTTTTCTTAAATTCTCTTTTATAGTTACATTTACAGGCTTGGATTATGCTTAAATATTGAGTTTATGATGGATCAATATGTTTGTTTCTGAGGAAAACTTATAGCAGTTTTCTTAATACAGGAAAAATTGGGGCCAGAGAAATAGTACAGAAGGTAAGGATTTGGGTTTGATCTCTGATTCTATATGATCCCATAAGTATTTCCAGAGTTATTCCCGAGTACAGAGCCAGGAGTATCCACTAAAAATTGCCAGGTACTGGCCAAGAACAGAAGCAAAGGGGACTACTTTACAAATGTCAAGTTCTTCCTTTATCTCAAAAAGCTCTCCCTTTATCTTAAAGATTTTTCCAGCTTTTGTTTCAAACACATCACCTTCCTAAAGAGTCATCCCAGTAACACCATTTGTTCCTTAAGGCCTAACTTCCTTTAATTATTCTTCTATCATTATTCTTTTGATTTGATAATTAAAATATATATATATATATATATATATATATATATACATACATACATACTTGGCAAAGACATGGTTTCCTGAGTTTAATATTCAGGAAACCATGTCTTTGCCAAGTATGTATGTATATATATATATATATATATTTTTTTTTAATAGTTAAAGAATAGAATTTAATAGATCTCAGTGCTGAGGACTACCGAGCCAAAGAGACACAGTGAATCCTGAGCACACAAGTCAAACTTTTTCTTACACAAAGGAAGTGGGGAGACAAAGCCATGTTCTTAACTCATTGATGTATGGTGGTGTTACATAAAAAGGTATTCTTATTTGAATCCATCCCACTGTAAACTTCTCTAGACTCACAGTTCTATTTTTCTTTTACCTGTCATTCATTTCCAGAGCATTTTTGTACTTTGACTGAAAAACCAGTCTTTGCTGCTAGACTTGGCTTTTCTTGGAACCCCTGACCACAAGGCTAAGCCCCACTCGGCAACTCTGCTTCTCCTCAGAGCCAATAAAGCTCATTGCCTTGACTCTTTCATGGTGTCACCATTTTAGTGAGTGTCACTCTCATTCATTTGATTAGTCAGGTCTTTGAGATTTCTTCTCTTCTGCCCCACGCTGACTAACTTATGTCCTGACTATGCACAGAGCTGTGATCTTAATTCAAACCACATCCTTCCTTCCTTGCTCCAAATTGATTTCCTGTCATTTCCATCTCCTCTGAAGGAAGGTTAACTGGGATGTCTAAGGTGCAGATCTGATGTTACTTTTACATTTCAATCCACCCTTATTTTCCACTTTTTTAGGAATAAAATCTAAATGACCCTGAATTCTCCATATTGACCTATTTCCCTTACTTCACTTCACCCCTTCCTATCTCATCCATTGTATTCATGCCTCCCAACGTCATGGCATTTTCTTTTCATCTCAAAGGATTGTTTGTTTATTCTTTTGCTTGGCCTGTTCTTTCTCCATTTAAAACTCAACCCTTTTCACCTAACAAACCTCCTCTTATCCTCAGAACTCAGCTCAGTAGCTCTTTCTTTAATATGACTTCCCTGATCCCAATTGAAATAATATCATCTATGAAATATCATCTGTAAAATCCATGGGTATTTTCCCTTCAGTTTTGGGTTAGGTGTTCATTATTCTTTTGATTTAATAATAACCTCTTTCCTTCTAGAATGAAAGTCACTTATTTTAGTCAATTATTTTAGTGTGCAATTTTTAAAATTATTTTAGCAGCTAGTTAGCAAAATGAACATCATAGATTCTTAAAAAATATGTGAATATTAAATGAATATTAAAACAAGAATTAAACAATTTAACCACTTAACTATTTTGGCAAAGGGTATCCCAAATTCTCTCAGTTCCACAAACATTTATCTATCTTATTCCATTGGCTTAGTAGTAAATGGTATGCAAATAACAGTTGTTTACCTATAAAATAACAAGCTGGTACTATTTACTCATTATAAGAGAGGGTAAAATCAAAGCTAATTCTTCAACTGGTGAGTTTACTGTCATTACACAAAAACAAAGGCATATTAATTCTCATTTGTCAAGTTTGAGTCATAATAACTATAAAATATTTTAGATGATAATGAACTATATTTGGAAATAAATTTTAAAACCATTTGATAATACTGTTAAATTAGTGTCATGTGTAAGAAAAACCCAAAATATATATCTATTATCCTGGCCAAATAAAAGCCAGCTTTTTCATGCTTAAATGAGTTGATAAGTGTTCTGGGAAGAAATCCATTATTTGGCACATTTTGAACTGTAGCCAATAGAAAATATTAGCCACTTATATGGTATAATTTTGACAATAGTTCATAAAATAAACAATGGGTTTAATTCAATTTCTGACTGAATTTTGTAGATGATATAGCACTTTTGTAATATAGAATTGTGTGTACTTTTATCCAAACTTCTTTGAAAAAACACACGTAGGCATTTCAAGTTGTTCTCTTTGCTTCAGTAGTGTGAAGTGGAACACATTGGAATAAAGCAGTCACAAAGAAGTGAAAGTAGTGAAATTGGCCCACCTGTTAGCTGCAATGCAGAATGATCAATCAATTATGAAATACAGCACAAAACATGGAAACTATAATAT
Source organism: Crocidura indochinensis (assembly GCA_004027635.1). Classification (NCBI taxonomy): domain Eukaryota; kingdom Metazoa; phylum Chordata; class Mammalia; order Eulipotyphla; family Soricidae; genus Crocidura; species Crocidura indochinensis. The sequence goes on from PVKC010009357.1 coordinate 5,855, forward strand.
GGTTTCTAACTTGATTGATTTAATAGATTCTAACTTAATGACCTTCTTGAATGAGGACATGGTGTGGGTTGTGGTATGTGTGACAACATCAGTGGTTTCTACCTATTAAATTTTGTTATATTCCTCCCAATTGTGGCCAAACCAAAAATTTCTTCAGATCAAGGCAATATGAGGACAACAGTTGGTCCTACATTAAAACTTGACAAAGAAATAGGTTGTAGTAGGGAGTTCAATTGTGTTAACAAAGGGAAAATACATCTAAAATAAATGAAGCTGAACACTTAGATATGTACAGTTAAGTATTCTCAAACAAGATGTGTTCAGTTATTCTAGATGCTTAGAAGGCTAGCTGGGAATAACATTAAATTGGCTGGGACTAACATTGATGGATAAATGAATGAGGAAAAACCCTATATTTTCTTTCCTCCAAGACAAGTGGATCCAACTGCTCAATGGAGAACCTCCTTGACTTGATTTAGATGAATATAATTCAAACCATTTTTGACACTGGTCTGAAACCCTTACCTTGTTCCTCCATGGGCAGTCTCTCCAAGAAAGAGACAGGGTAATCACTATAACAATGACACTTGGTTTGCTTGTCCCCATCCTGCTTTACCAAAGTCTGCCTTTGGGAGATAAGTGGCCCTATTTCACAGAGATCCATGAAAATTATCCTTGAACCTTTCCTCCATGTTTCTTAGTGGGAACCAGCTGTAATGGTGTCCTCACCCTTCAAAATCTAACTGTTCTACATCTAACAAACAATTTTTTTCAGCCTAAAAATACTTTGAGTTTCCTTGATGAAATTTAAAAAATACATTTTCTTTTAATTGGTGAATGCTTTCCTCATGGCGAAGTTGAATAATAAAGCTTAACATTTGCAGTTTGATAACTTCTTAAGAATCATCTGTGGAACATGACCAGCATTACAATAACAGACTCTAATTTTCTTGAATTATTTTGGCATGGCTGTTCACAGGAAAAATATCGGTTTAATCAGATCCTAATAATTTTCTGCTAATTAAGTGTATCAGTGCCTTCTGCACACTGTGGCAAACATACTGAAGACCAAAGATGAGGAATACTTTTGACATCACTTCAAAACTAGTTAACAAAGTGCTTCTGGGATTTTCTAAAATTATTTTAATCCACAGCTCTGTAACTAAACCAGATAGATCCAATCTCCAACTAATGTAGTTGGAAAGAATCAAAACTCTGTCATATGTCATTCTTAAGCACCATCCAGGAGTGATCTCTGAAAACAGCCAGAAATCAAAAACCAAATTAAATAAGCAAAATATTGTTATGTCATATTTCCCCAAAATATATAGTAAAATAGTATCCTAAGTATTTTGGGGACAATAAGAAAAATAATATGGGGTTAATAAAGCATTGACTAACCAGAAGCATAGTTCATGCCTTGAATATAGTCAACCCAGGTTGCTCTTCATCACCTTGTGGTTTACAGAGCATTGATGTATACAGGCCCGGAGTCTCCCAGCAACACAGGTCTGAGATGCCAGGGTCACATTGGTGGAATTTGAAGATATTTAGAGATATGCACAGTGCTGTTGAGACCATGTGGTACTTGGAAACAAACTAGGGCCAGCCACATGAAAGGCATAAGCCTTAACCCTTATATTGTTTCTCTGGCCTTTGGAACTAATAGTCCTTTGAATCCACTAATTCTGTGAAAGTACACTCACCCTGCTTAAGTCTTGGATGCACTTTTTCAGTCCTGAAGGTTCTGGATTCTTGAGAGCCATCTCCATCTCTAGCTGTTGCACACATATTGTCACAGTTATGATTGAAAGGTGAAGAACAAGAGATACAAAGGGGAGGCACCTTGAATTCTCTACACACTCTTCCATGCTGACATTTTTCAAATCCTTTCTTATACTCTGTTATTGATTGGAGTAGATGACCCTTACCAAGATAGTGCTTTTGGCAACCCAGGTCCGAAGGAGTCTTGGCAGCAGTCAGAGCTCATTGTTTTTACAGAACTACCCCTGTATGCATGTCATAAAAATGTGCTTTTCATGGGCATACCTACATGTGACCTTGTCAAGTTCAGGTGTGTTAGGAGTTAAAATTTTACCAGTGAATAAGAGGAATGATTGACACTGAGGTCAATGCTCAGTTTGGTTTGGTTCCTGAACCAAGTCCCACACTGTGGTCTTTGCTGAGTTCATACCTGGTCATACCTCAAGGAATCAAGAATCATACCTCAACCTAAGATACTCTTGCCCTTGAGAAGTTACTTCAGTTGTGTTTTCAGTAGTGGGTCAATACTAAGAAGGCATCTGTAGATGAAGGGTGATGAGTGACCTAAGTGGGTCATGGGCTTAATATGCCCTGATGCCCTTGTCAAAGGCCATTCTTGTTACCTTGAAATCAAGAAAATCTTGGTGAGTAGCACAGTGGAGGTTCTGAGAAGCCAGGCTGATCCAGAGAGTGTTCATCCATCTTAACAAAGATGAGTGACTGATCCTTCCAATATGACCCTTCCAATCTGATATGGTCATTATGCCTGCAAAACATCCACTCCTAAGGAAAATGCCATATTGGGCATCACTATTGATATCTTTTGGGGCAGGATAGATATTCTGTGCCAATAATAAAAGGAACTTTCAAACATGCTGGGTGGTTGCTAGGCCAGAGCCACTAGTGGATGGCCATACCCTATGGGGTTGAGCTAGTCCTGTTATCTCTCATGTAGTCAGCTGTTGGCCAGGAGTAGCCTTGCTGAAGATTGGCCTGGAGTGAACTACAGGATCAACCTCAGATTCTGCAAGTTTTGACCAAGCCACTGACCAGCTTTGTACTATGTAGCAGGTAGTTTTTGTTTGTTTGTTTGTTTGTTTTTTGGTTTTTGGGTCACACCCGGCAGTGCTCAGGAGTTACTCCTGGCTCCATGCTCAGAAATTGCTCCTGGCAGGCACGGGGGACCATATGGGGCACTGGGATTCGAACCGATGACCTTTTGCATGAAAGGCAAACGCCTTACCTCCATGCTATCTCCCGGGCCCCAATAGCAGGTAGTTTTGAGGTAGGATCTGCATGATGTATCTTCATGACTCCATAGTTCACACCTAAAATGTGGACAAGAGGAATCACCACCCACCTACCAATTGTCATCTTGAGTCTTATTTTGCTTAGGTGGCCACTGCCCGATATTCAGGAGGCCACTCTCTCCTCCTCCTTGGAAGAAGCACCTGGTCCTAGTTCTGATTCTAAACACATGCAGGCCCCTGCTGTCAATGATCAAGAGCATATTTTGGGGGCCAGAGCAATGGTGCAATGGTAGGGCATTTTCCTTGCATGCTGCTGACCCAGGACGGTCTGCAGTTCACCCCCCTGCATCCCATATGGCGTCTTAAGCCAGAAGCAATTTCTGAGTGCATAGCCAAGAGTAACCCCTGAGTGTCACTGGGTAAGGCCCAAATTTAAAAAAAAGTAGCACATTTTTGACAAAAGGAATAGTTTGATAACAAAAACAGAGAGTGAGAAAAATTAACCAGGTATGTTGTGGCTGAAGCTATGGATCTTTGGCTTTTATTCCACTTGCCAACTGTCTCCAAATATTGATTATGACTCAGGCCAAAAAGAATCAGTAGTGCATAAATACAAATCCTCTCACAGTAGAAATAACAGTAAGAGCAAGGTCTTCTCTTTAAATGATTTTTTTTTTTTTGGTTTTTGGGTCACACCCAGTGACTCTCAGGAGTTACTCCTGGCTATGCGCTCAGAAGTCGCCCCTGGCCTGGGGGACCATATGGGGCATGGGGGATCGAACTGCGGTCTATCCAAGGCTAGCGCGGTAAGGCAGGCACCTTACCTCCAGCGCCACCGCCCGGCCCCTTTAAATGATTATTAATTATGAAAGAATATACTTACTTTTTCAGAACTGTTTTTAAGTGCATCTGAGAAAGTGTGGTTCTTCCTGGAGTGTTCCTTCTGCTATCAATATCTTCTCTATGCAAATATGTTCGACTTGATATCATTGCCCAGTATCAAGAAAGGATTTACTTCTCTTTTAGCTAGTTTGGAACCAGGTTATTAGATAAGAAACAAATGAAACATTTCAAGACTGGCCCAGAGCAGAAAAAGTTTTAGAATAGTCCAGGAGTGTTGCTTACCATGAAGGAAATATACAAGGGATCTTTCCTTTACCTTTTAATGTATTTAAATGCCTGATGAAATTAAACTAGATTGGAGGTGGGATAAGTTGGCATAATTACAGAATATCTAATTGCATGGATTCAGATGCTAAATTTCTTGCCTTGATCAGTTTACATCAGTAAGGGAAGTAATCAGTGCCAATATTCTGAGAGGGAAGAAGCTGGTCTCAGTGGTTCCTGGAGTCTTGTTTCCTCTGAAATGTCTTCCCAAAGCTCTCCTAAAATCACTGTCTCTTGAAAACCCCCATTAGAAGTAAAAAAAAATTCAAAACAACATAAATATTACTCTGGTATTCATAAATTCAGCTCATTTCTGGGATATTATTCCAAAGAATATCATTTTCAGGAAAAACTAACTAATTACAATGATGTGATGTCTAGATTGTGTAACTTGGTTCACTACCACCTCCTCTCCAGGCTTCATTAGGGAACAAATGAAATAAAGTCCTATCATTAGTATCAATTTGAAATACTCAATTTCCTTTAGTATTAAAGAGCTCTTTTCCTTATCTTAGAAAAATGCCTTTTATTCTGGATGTCTCTAGGTGTCTATCTCTACATCTGATCCTTAGATATCCTAAAAGTAAGCCATGAGGCCTGCCATGTGTGTTGCTCTCCCACAAGAAACCCCAACAACAATAACAACAAGTGGTTTTAGTTCAAGATCACTGTCTTCCAGATAGAAAAAGGACACCATGTGGAAACAGGACAAGGAATCTATTTTGAGAAATAGACATCATGCTGAATAGAAATATCACTGTCCCTTTCTGATTTGGGTACTTGGCTCCTATGCTAAAATTCTTTCTCTTCTGTCTCTCTCTCTCACTTAATTTCTCTCTCTCTCCTTCCCCAGACAGACAAAAATATTTTGGGCACAAAATATTCATAAAGCTCTGTATAATATCAGGAGAGTCTCCTTACTCCATTTCTCTTACAAAATATTGGACTCTCGATTGATTAGATTAATATGTGGAAATTACTCCAATGTGTATAGATCCAAATGTAAGATAAGAAAAAGCATTATTTAACATATATATTTCACACATTCAGTGATTATAGTATTGAGCACATAAATATGTCATGTAAAATAATACACAGTGCATTGTTTATTAATATTGAAAGATTTTTCTATAAAAGAGCAATGGTATGTTTCCCCCCCAATGATTTTTTGGAATCCAAAGCCCACTGATATTTTTAAAGATAACTAATATCCAAGGTAATGGAAGAGTTGACAATCTGTTAGTGGGAATCAATGTGAGACTAAGTGAATCTAGTCTAGAGATTGGGGACCAGTCAACAGGAAGACCATCCCAGAGGCACGGTCCAGGGACAGCAGCAATTTTGTCTGATGAAGGAGGTAGCGTGGGGATGAAGAGTGAACTGGCATGACCAGATGATGTCTTTGGGATCTTGCTTCTGTTGAACCTGACTTCAATATTGGTTTTCTCATGGAGAGTCATAATACATTGCTCAAGGGTCTACACTGAATTTTTTCCTAGTTCTAAACTGATTTTAATGGGCTCTAAACTCTTCTCCTGCCTCTAAATCTTCTCCCTTTCTTTGCCTGCTTGTTCAAGATAGCTTGTGGCAGTGATATGATTAGATTTAAAAAGAGACATGAATATCTCTCCAAAGCCTTAATAGGTCACACTCTTTAAGCCATTTAAGTAAGAACAAGAGGCAAATTTCTCTCTGTGTCTCTGGGTAAGCTGGATATCTCTCCTTGGTTTTTGAAGAAGTTTCCTCCAGTATTGCTGAAATTTTAGGGAACAGCTGAAGGCATATCCAAGGATTTTAGATGAGAAGTTGGGGTAAAACTTCAGGATTTTGGTACCCTGTTAATCCTCCAGCTTGGAATGGAAGTGTACTTGCCCCTCTGTGCCCTGAAATTCACCTTGTAGCATTGTGAACTGGATAATGGCTCTTAAACTGTTCCCAAGAACAGTCTGTATTTCTCTTGCCTAAAACTTTGATCCTTTGGAGTAAACATGTTTGTATTTGAGCTGGAGTAAGAAAGGGACAAGAATGTGGGTACTATGAATTCAGGTGATGGGCTGAGTTAGCTATCTTACTCAATCCTCTTTGCAGAAAGCCTATGTCTCTTTACTTAGACATCTATATGTAATGAACATGAGACACTTTTTCTTTCTTAGAGTGCCAAGTTGCAATTTTTTGAAGTCAGGCATATTTTTCATATGTTCTTATTTCTTTGTCTATCCATCCTAATCGGATGGGAGTTTATCCCCTGTTAAATGTGAAGGCCAATAAAAAGGTGACCAGGAGTAGCATGAGTTGACTTAAAAAACTGATTACTTATACACAATGGAATATATGTAGCTTTTAGGAAAAATGAAGTAATAAAATTTTCCTATACATAGATGGGCATGGAAACTACTATGCTGACTGAAATAAGTCAGAGGGAGAGAGATAGACACAGAATAGTCTCTCTCATCTGTGGGATTTAAGAAAAATAAAAGATAATATGGAATAATACCCAGAAACAATAGATGAGGTTTGAAAGAAAAAGGCCATGATATGAAGCTTGCTACAAAGATTGATGAGTGTCATTAGAGAAATAACTACACCAAAAACTATTATGATAATGGTAGTGAGTGAGAGAAATAAAATGCCTGTCTCAAAGACAGGCAGGAAGTGGGAAAGGAGGGAGATGGGGAGCATTGGTGGTGGGAAAAGTGCAATGGTGAAGGGGGGTGTACATAAAAAGTACATTTAGTACATTTTGTGACTGAAACTCAACTACAGACATGTTTGTAATCGTGGTGCTTAGATAAAAATATTGATAAAAAATTGATGTACTGTTAGTGGGAGGTGGAATGACAGTACAGTGGGTAAGATGCTTGCTATGTAGGTGGCCAATCCCTAGTATCCAGTATGGTCTTCTGAGTATAACAGGAGTAATTCCTGAGTGCAGATCCAGGAATAATTCTAAAGCATCACTGAATTTGGCCCAGAAGCTAAAACAAAAACTGATATTCCAGAAGTGGTTAAGAATCAAGTTCCTAAGTCTAGTTTGTGGAGACTTGGGAAGGAGGGTGTCCTGTGCTCTCAGGAGAGTGATCTCCAGTGCCTATGGGTGAATATTTTTCCTCAAAGTCTAGCTTCCAAATGGGCATCAGAGTGCAAGGTCCAGTTTCATGGAAGTCTGAGATAATCTCACCTCTCTCCTCAGCCAGAATGATGACTTTGTCATCATCAGAGCTTCTGCAATGGCAGTGGCCATTGAATACCAGAAATGCACAGTAGCTGGTCTTCTGCTGTGGGGAAAGTTCTGTTCCACTTCTCTCAGAAACTCATAGATAGACAATCTTTCCTCTTATCCTAGCTCACCCTTCTCACCTCAATCAGTGATGGTATTGGTGTCTCTGCCAAAATGTCAAGATTTTCTGTCAGCAAGACATGAATTTGAAGAAGTTCTCAGCTCTTGACTCTTGAAAATTAATTTTTACCTTGATTATTTTCCTGCTGTCCTGTGTTAGAAATCTATGGCCCCCAGACATACAATCAATTATTCTTTGATAAAGGGCAAGAAATCCAAAATGGAGTTAAAAAAAGCCTCTTCAGCAAGTGGTACTGAGACAACTGGTCAGCCACATGTAAAAAAAAAAAAAAAGCAAACTTGGACCTCCACCTAATACCATGCACAAAGGTCAAATCCAAATGGGTTAAATACCTTTATATCATAAGGTATATAAAACAACATTTAGGTAAAACACTCCATGACATTGAGACTAAAGGCATCTTCAAGGAGGAAGCAGCACTGTCCAAACAAGTGGAAGCGGAGATAAATAGATGGGACTATATTAAACTGAGACGCCTCTGCACCTCAAGGGAAATAGTGTCTAGGATACAAAGGTCACACACAGAATGGGAGAAACTTTTCACCCAATGTCCATCAGGTAAGGGGCCAATATCTAAAGTATACAAGGTACTGACAGAACTTAACAAGAAAAAAATATCTGACCCCATCAAAATATGGGGAGAATAAATGAACAGACAATTCCTCAAAGAAGAAATACAAATGACCAAAAAACACATGGAAAAATGCTCTAAATCACTAATCACCAGGGATGCAAATCAAAACATCAGTGAAGGTACCATCTCATGCTGCAGAGACTGGCACTTATCACAAAGAATAAGAACAAATAATGCTGGCAAGAATGTGGGGAGAAGGGAATGATCATTCACTGCTAGTGGGAATGCTGTCTTGTTCAGCCTTTATGAAAAGCATATGGAGATTCCTCAAAAAACTGAAAATTGACTTCCCATATAATCCAGCAATACCATTCATAGTATACACCCTATGAACACTAAAACACAATGCTAAAATGCCTTCTGCACACCTATATTCATTGCAGTGCTATTTACAATAGCCAGAATCTGGATACAACCCAGATGACAGACATTAGATGAGTGGCTAAAGAAACTGTGGTACATATACAGAATGGAATACTATGCAGCCATCAGAATAGATGAGGTCATGAAATTTTCCTATACATGGATGGACATGAAATCTATTATGCTGAGTGAAATATGTTAGAAGGAGAGAAATAGGCACAGAATAGTGTCTCATTTATGGGTTTTAAGAAAAGTAACAACATTAATGTAATAATACTCAGAGACAATAGAGATGAGTGCTGAAATGTCCAGCCCATGATATGAAGCTTACCACAAAGAGTGGTGAGTTCAGTTGGAGAAATGACACACTGATAACTACCATGACAATGGTAGTGAATGAGAGAAATAGAATGCCTGTCTTGAATGCAGGCAAGGGAGGAAGAAGAGAGAGAGAGAGAGATGGAAGGCATTGATGGTAGGCATGTTGCACGGGTGAATGGGGTGGGGATGTTTTTGTATATATATAATTGAAACCCAACCATAAACAGGTTTGAAGTCATGGTTCTTAAATAAAGATATGTATTTAAAAATACACTATGGCAGATGTTACAGGGTAGAGATACAGTTTCTTCTAGATTCCAAATATACTGAACATATATACTGAACAAATATACTGAGCAGAGTAGATGAAGTCTTGAAATTCTGTAAAGACATACCCAAGTTTATTCCTTAAATGAGAAAACTGTTGAAAGAAATTCATATCACACAGTAATTTTTCCTTGGCTATATTTTGCTCCAAACTTTAGCACATGCAATTTATTTGTGCTGACTCAGCAAGTCTGTACCTTCCTTCTCCAGCTTTTCACTATGAATGTTTGTGAAAAAGAGGAAACTCACAAAGGTTTCTGAGCTAGACTCATGGCCTATCAACATCATTAGGGCTTTCAGTGGGCTGTAGATAACATCCTGTTCTTTTAAATAGATATAGGCAAAGGGTCTTTACTTCCTAATACTCCAAATATAAGTCTTAAACAATGACCAGAGGTTGAATGAAATTTTGGTGCCTTTGGAATTTCACCATTTCTTTCATCTATGAACTTTCCAGTGACTTTCTGTGCTGAAATTGGTCATCTTGGATATTGGCACAGGAAATAAAAAGGAGCCAGAGTGATAGCGCAGTGGGGAAGGGCATTTGCCTTGCACATGGCCCACCAGGTTTCAATTCCCAGCATCTTATATGATACCCTAAGACTTCCAGGAGTAATTTCTAAGCACAAAACCAGGAGAGTACTGCCATGTACAGCCCAAAAAGCAAAAAAAAATTCATTTAGGTTTGACCTGAGAATTATTCCTGGTGAAAAAGTTTCATAGTATTGGTTCTACCATTGCCAGACTATGTGATAATAAGCAAGTAGTTCTCACTTTCTCCGTCTTGCAAACACAGCATCCTAAGGGAATGATCTTTGAAGATTAAAAAAATACTGCAACTATTATTCTTCATGATCAAGTTACTTAAGACAAAAGGAGATGGCAAACTCATAAGCCATTAAAATTGATGTAGTATGATAAGAAGTAGAACTGGAAACAGGACAAGACCCAGAGAAGAACACCGAGTGGAAGTAATACGGACTCTAGTGTCAGAGGGAGGACTCAAGCCTGGGAAGAGAAGAAATTCAGCTACTTCCATTTTGCAATTTCAACTCAGGCTAGCAAAAGCCTTTCGTTGAAGGTAATGAGAGAAACCCAGGTCATTGGGGTGTGGAGAAAAAAAGTGGCATGGTCAGCATCATATTCAGATGGGCATTCCATTCAGGAAGCCTTGCTGGCATGTTTGGCACAGCTAAATGTCACTGTGCTAAAGAATCACATTGGAAGCAGACAGCAAGCTCGCCAAGTGGAATATTTGCTCCTCGGATTTCCCAGCCCAGAGTTACTACTAATCAGTCTCTGAGGCAATTTCAGCAGCAGAGATGAAGTTCAGAGTCAAGAATGATTGTGGTTCTTACTGAGTCCGGGTGTGCAACCTGCTGTTAGGGAATACACCAAAGCAGGAAGCAAACAGATGTGAGGTTTTGCCATCTGAGAAATAGAAAGAGAAAGACAGGGTAGCTCTTAATTATGAAAATACATTTTTTCCAGAGTATGCCTTGTTCCACCCCGGTTGCCTAACCTTGACTGCAATACATCTGTTTAGCTCCCGGCAATGATGAGGGAAAGTTGCTGAGGTTTGGAAGCCTTCATTTTCCCACAGAGACAACCCTTCATGGTGACAAGGCCAGGTCCAGCTAGCAGAAAATTTCATAGCTATTTCCCCCCTTTTTCCTTGAGATCCCAAATTTAAATTATATTATAAAAGTATCAAAAAATTCACAATAAAAGATAGAAGTTACAGAAAAAAAAGGTGATAAGATGCAACTAGAGAGAGTTTATAGTGAGTTATTGACATAGGTATCTTGACTCTTTTCACCAGGTAGAAAACTTTCAAAGGTCTGCCTGGAAACATGGAAACATCTTCAATTTGTGTTGTTTTCTGTACTTAGAAAAAAGACAGGATTTCGGCAGCAATGTACACATTCTTGCCCTTGATCACACTGGTGCGTTCTGGATCTTCTGATGAACGACTAATGAGTAGATTAATTGGGAGGAGGGAACTAAGAAAGGGAACAGAGGGGGTGATTTAGAAGGAAGAGGGGAGGGTGAAAGGAAGGCTAAAAAAGAAAATAGGAGTAAAGGAAAGAGGAAGGGAAGGTTGAAGAAAGAAAAAGAAGTAAGACAGTAGAAATGAAGAATTACTGAAGAAAAGGAATGAGGAAGGGAGAAAAAGGAGGAAAGAAAAGGAGACAAATAACCCTGAAATACCTCTGAAGTGTCTATTATTCATATACATATTATCCTCATCTCTCCCTTTATAGATCTGTCACTCTTCAGAGTGACCTGTTTTTAAATGCCATCATTCCATAAGGCTTTAAAATCTTACACTTGGAAACAATTATTTCTCATCCCCTGCTGAAGACATCTGGTCTACCTCTAACTCTCCAACAGTCTGTACTCTTAGAGGCAGAAGCGTTACCACATACCTTCTTGCCCCTCACAATATGCATCTTTGTTCGGTATGCTTAGATTATCCAACCAGAGCTTTTCACTCTGCTATTTAGGGTTTGATATCACCCTCTTTCACCCTCACCACCTGGAATATTTGTATCATAGTCAATAGGACTATCAGACACAGCATGATTAGCATTGCAATAAGCATAGCAGTTAAGACTAGAGAACTTGTAAAAACTTTTATGTTATGACTAGAGAAGTTGTGCAAACTCTTTCCCTTGAAAAAGTTGGTTTTCTTCTTTAAAATTATTGGAGGAAAACACAACCATAAAATCACTTATCTTTCAAACTTTTGTAGTGTAGGTAGAGAAATGCCTTAAAAAACAGCATATTTCTGAAACCTCAATTTCCTGTGAGTCATCCTTAGGGAAATACAATATGAAAAGAATCAGCAAAGATTCCAGATGGGAAGGTTCCTTGAAATATCCTCAGAATTTCGTGAGTATGTCCTTTGAGTTGTTTGTGATTTGTTAATCTATATTGAGTCTGTATGAGAAATGTGTGGTCCAGTCTGGTCACTTATCTCTCTCTCTCTCTCTCTCTCTCTCTCTCTCTCTCTCTTTCTCTCTCTTAGGTCCTCTTATCTTGATTATTTACCATGAATTTGTCTAAATAAGAAAGTTCTTTTTTTTGTTTTCAAAATCCAATAACAATTTCTAAATTTCTAATTTCTTTAAGGCACTTCCTTATGCTCCATTTGCAATATATATCCAGTTGTATTTTTAATTCTGCAAATTCTGCTAAAAATGAGCAATATGAAGCAATATGAGTGAGGATGAAAAGTTTTGCCTCAAATTAAATTTCTTGCCATTGAATACTAATTCCACTCTTATGAGGTATAGACCATGAACAGGCCATCAACCACCATGTCTGTTTCCTAGTCTTATTTATCTTTTAATATGTAGTAGAATCAATGGCACAATAACTTAGACATCATTATTTTCAAAATTATTATAATTCTTCTCATGCTTTGCCCTAAGCATGCTCCAATTTTCCTCATTTTTTCCTGCCATCTCTTCCTCTGTCCTTTATTTATTTCTTCCTTTTTTCTTTCCTCACTTCCTTCCCTTTTATTTTTATTTTACTTTTTAATTTCCATATGAAGATGATTGAGAAACTCCCAATGTGCACAGCACTCATCTATTTATTAGGGGAAAAGAAGTTAACAAAACAGAAGCATTCCTCAGATAGTTTGTGAGAGGGATTCCTAGGACAATGTGAAGGAGAGCAGGGCAGGGTAGAGAATATATTGGCCACTGAAAGAAGAGAGCAGCACTGACATATGGACACTTACACTAGTAACTAAAGTGGACAATGGTTCTCCATTTAGCCCTTGCTTGCTGCTTTAAACTTAGACTAAGAAAGCTATATACTTTCAAATTTACCTTTATTCATTTGTACTTTTCTCCAGAGCACTTAGAAACACAGATTGTAATAAACTACAACAGGCCAAGAAGGAAGGAGTCCTGGATCTTCAAAATTCTACAAGATACACAGGGATCTGCTGATCTTGGAAGGTCCAGCTTGCTCTCAAGCTGAATGACATGAGAGAGAAAGAGAGAGAGAGAGAGTGAGAGTGAGAGAGAGAGAGAGAGAGAGAAGCCAGGTAAGTAACCTCAGTGACAGAAATCTAATCTCACATTAGCATCTTTCTAATTGAATTATATCTAATTTAATCTAAAGAATTAAGGAGGTCAAGGTCTTGCCTAGGTTTTTTAAAGCTGTTGAATAAAAATAAATATCTGCTGCCATAGAGAAGATATTAAGGAAGTAAATGACTAAAAGTAAAAATTGATCCTGACTTGCCTTGGTCAGACCCCAAAGGCCATAGTATCTCCCTCCACCAGGCAATCTTCCCTATTCTACAGGCACACTAACCTGAGAAGCCAGGAGTTAAAGTGCTTAGTCATGGGGTGATAGCTTCAACTTACAGACTCTTATAAGCCTGTCATTGAGTGAGGAACTGGGCAAGCTGGCATAGAAGCAGCACATAGCATTAGGAGAATAGCCATTTAATAAGTTCAACAGACAAGTTGGAGCAATAATACAGCAGGTAGGGTATTTGTGTTGCATGTGACCAATCGGGGTTCTATACCCAGCATCCTACATGGTCCTCTGAACACTGCCAGAAGTAATTTCTCAGTGCAGAACCAGTTGTAAGCCCTAAGATTCACTGGGGGTGGCCCAAAAAGCCATAAAAAATAAGTTCAAGGAAAAAACTCAAGTATTAAAAATATATCATAGGCTGATGTGTATAGATAGCAAAAACTGTTCCTGACTCACAGGATGATCATTATATTTCCATATTCCTTAATGGTAATGACTCACCTTTTTTTGTTTTGTTTTTGGGTCACACCCAGCAGTGCTCAGGGGTTACTCCTGGCTCCATGCTCAGAAATCACTCCTGGCAAGCACGGGGGACCATATGGGATGCCAGGATTTGAACCAATGACCTTCTACATGAAAGGCAAATCCTCATCTCCATGCTTTCTCTCCAGCCCCAATGACTCACCTTTTTACAAAAAACAGTTAAGACACACACAAAAGTAAATGTAAGACATTGAAAATTTACATGCACCTAAGATGATCATTATTATAGCCTCTGACTTTATATAATAATAGCAATAGATAACCAAGTTTTAATATGCCTGACTTTTTTTAATCAGGTACCACATAACTTGAATCATCTTATTCAGCCTTATAAATTGAAGGGGGGAATGGATGGTACCAGGACAGTCATATGAGCCTTTAGTGGAAATAAAAAATGATCAGACTTGAATACCAAACCAAAAGTCAATGACAACAGAATCGATACCCAATCTACAACAAGCTGTACAAATGGGAACCAGTTAAACTAGCATTCTGGGGGGTAAAGGAGGGAGATATGGGAAGCTTGCCAGGAACAGGGGTGGAGGGAGGACAACATTGATGGTAAGAATGCCGCACATTTGTTGTCACTATGTACCTTAAGTATTACTTTTTAAAAGATTTGTAATTCACTTTGGCCACAATAAAAATAAAAATAAAGAAAGATTTTTAAAAAAATGCCGTCTAGAAGAAATCATACAGGTCTTGAAATAAGAACTTGAGTTTTACTTGAATTTCTTATCAATGAGACCTAATTGGATTCATTGCTTTCCATAAATTTTATAAATATAAATCTGGTGTGATTTTTGCTCCTAATTGTTTATAAAACTGTTAAGAGATAATACTTGATAATCTTAAAGACTGAAATGGTCTTTAATATAACTATGTTCCTGGAGAATCATGGAGACAATTTTGTCCACCCAGTTCTATAGAGCATTTAACTTGGATGATATCAGTTGGGTTGCTGGTAGTAGTTGATCTTGTGCTCAGATTTTTGGCTCTTAGAAAAATGAATCATTTCTTGATATTTTGACTCATAAGCCTGAATTTTGTATGAAGGCATTATTCAGATTTTAAACATTTTGACTCCGGTTATTCCAACATATTTGCCCAACCACATACACGTGGGAAGGGAGGTTCCTTTTGGCAGAGTAGTGATCAGACAAACTGAGGGATGTACTACTCAGGGATGCATGGAGAGCAGTGTTGAAGCTCCTTGTGGTAATGTGACCTGAAGGAACTTCAGAGATAGTCCCAATGCAGATAAAATCTGTCAATATCTTTCTGGATCACAAAATACAAGGCAGCTGTATGAGGTAGCTGACCACACCTCCTGGGAAGAAGGCAGAATGAGTGAGAGCACTGCAGAAAGACTGATTTTTCTAAGGCTTGACTTAGGCAATATCATAACAGTTCTTTTTTTCGCTTCCTCAAATAATCTCCAGCAATCTCTGTCTTAAGACTAGGTTTATTGTTTCACTTAAAAGACTGGAAGGGGAAGAGATGGCTTGTACTTGAATCTAATTTCCTGAAGAGCCCCCATGGTATCTCTGCTGTACCAAGTATACAAGAAAGGTCACATAGACAAGTCTAATGCTCTTTCCACTATAGCAAGTTTTGATGCTTTAGGATGCTGACCACTTTGGGATGAAAGCTTTCATTCTATATTAGAGCACATGGCCATGTTCTATAAACTGCAGTGTTTTTCCATACACTTGATTACATCATCCCCCCAAAATGATGGATTTCCTTATGTATTTTTAGAAAAACACATGAAAGAAGAAAGTTTTCTGTGATGTGAACCCTGACATTCTAGGCCCAAAATATGAGAGAATATTCCAGGTTGCTAGTCCTTGATGTTCAGCAGTCCATGAGAAACACCCTTCAGTTGCTCCCTAGTTTCTACTCAAAATGTTCATTTTATTTATCAAAATCTTCTGTGCCTGGCAACTAGGATTTTATTGCACGTGTCCAGAGCAGCAATAGAAATACCCACAATAGAATTTTTTCCCTGATCAAAATTCCACCCAAATTAAAACCACGGGTGTCATTCTCTTCTACCCCAAATTAACTTTGCAACTGTGCTGTCCAGATGTACAGTGTCTTTGACAGTTTGTTTATGAATCATACACAAGTCCTGCCTTGGAAAACAGAGGAACTGTTGACTTGGCAGATGATTGTCAATGCACTCTGGGTAGTTGTTTATGGGACCTTTACTGGAAATATGGACATTTGACTGACTCAGGATGGGCTTGTTTGGTTCCCTGCCAATCACTTTCCTCCTCTATCCTCAGAATCTTTCCTACAACTGAGCCTGCTATCATGTTCTATTAAGCTACAGCTGTAGTTCAGGGAAGTACATGTGACATTTCAAATTATATACTCCAAGAATGGCATGTCCAAGCTAATTAGTTATGATTCTAGGCATTGTTCTGAATGTCAATGCTTGTTTTGCAAAAGAAAGAAGGAAAACTGTGTTTTTTCCCACTCTTTCCTCACTGCTGAGGAGTGTGTGTGCTACACCCAGAGTCATTTGAAGTCAACCTAACAGGTCACATCTACCAGGGTCTATGATTAAAGTCAGTTGTACCTTAGTATTGTCTAGGTTTTAGGATAATTTGTCTTGAGAAAAAAAGTCAAGCTGAGTAGGTTTTATTTGCAGAAAACTTCAGAGTGTAATTAAGAAAATTGGCTTGATTCATCTAAAAGGTCATTTAAAACACTTTGTGTCTTAGTTCTTTGGGCTAAAACAATAGATATTAATTTTCTTTCAGTACTGGAAGTTGCTGTTACAAGATGAAGGTACCACAGGGCTGAGGGCAGAAAAGCAGGAGTTGAGGGAGGGGAAGAGACATGAGGAGGAGACCTGAGCTCATGACCCTTATCTCTCAGAGGCCTCACACTACCAACTAGGGGATAGGCATTCAACATATGAATTTAGGGGTATCACAGTTAAGCCAGTGTGCCTTTAAAGCATAATTTGCCCCCTTGAATGTGTAAAACCACCAGATTCTTTAAATTGTTTGTTAGTGGTGTGAGATTTTCAACCTGAAACCAATTTAATTTCACTTTTAATCAGAACAATACAAAGTATAAGAGTCTGCATCCATTGGGAAAACTGAAGATAATCTCTAGGTAGACAGACACCATAAAATATCCAAGCTGTCAGTGGGATCCAACTAGACATGGACTAAAACAAACGAGAATGTCATGTTTCCACTTCAAACAGCTTGGAGTCACTGGCAGGAAGCAAGCCAGACCATTTGGGTGTTTTGGAAGCTCAACTGTTCATCTGATGTGCTCATCAATTCTAAAATTTTGACCATTGTGTGGGCAGTTTTTAGCTCAGTAGTAAGACATGCAAAATATTAGCTGTAGTTCATAACTATGCTTCAAACACACTATTGGGTAGGTCTGAGATGTAGAGACCCCCTTGGGACACTGTGCTTGATATATAGGAAGCTTAAAAGCTTTCAAGCAAGTGTCTATGTCTGCAGTAGTTGTGCACAGGCATAGAGTATGTCTACTTCCACTAGAACTAATAGGCTTCACCTGTGCAGGCTGGTCAAGGATTTGTTCTTAGAGCTAGTCTTCTATTTCACAAATGTTTCAGGCACAGTCCTGCCTTTCTTTGCTTTTTGTCCCTAGAAGACAGAGAGATCTGAGATTAGGAGACATTCCCAAATATCTCAGTTACACCAACTTGTCCACATCTTACAATATGCCAAGGCCCAAGTGCTCTGAAAAGATGTGTCCCAAGTTGAGGTAGCTGAGCACTTTTCTGGAAACCTGCTAATGACTGTGAATGAGCTCCTTCTGCTCTTGAATTCTTAGAGACCTGAGCTAACTACTAGTCCACACTGTGTATCTCTTTGAACATCATTTAGCATCCTGATCCTCTCTCATGCATTCATTCCATCACCCCCCAATTGTTCTAATAAGATGTTAGACAATGACCAACGTCTTTAAGAAATTCTTTGGGACAGGTGATTTAATTAAGTTTAATAGAAAAGAGTCACCCTAATTGTAAGAGCATCATGATATCAACTCTTCAATGGCTATTAATGCAACTGATTAATGAAGAAGCCGTTTGATGCTTTGGTCATTTGCTCTCATTCTACCCTAATATATTAGATAATTTATTTTACTTTAATTAAGTCAACTTACTGTTTCTACTAGTTTTACATGTATCATGTACAGTGAGATAAAACTCAAGGGATTATATGGGTAAGGATTTTTTTCTCAGTCTCATGAGCTCATATTTGTTTGTAATTTGGTTCTTTGCATTAAAATGTATGCCTTGTAGGCCTAAAAGGCACTGCATTGGGTAAGAAACTTACCTTGAACGCATCTGATCCAGGTTTGATCCCTTACATCCTGTATGAGCTAACTAGAAATATCTCTAAGCACAGAGCCAAGAGTAATTCCTGAGCGCAGTAGATATACCCAGGCCCCAAAACAAAGTAATGATAATAAATAAATGATTTAAATGTATGTTTCTCCTTATAAATTAAAGTGCAAACCTGGAATGGCAGCATTAGTATCTTCAAGGGTTTGCTAGAAATAAAAATGTCCATCTCTACACATACACACACACACACACACACATGCACACACACACACGCACATGCACACACACACACGCAGACACACACACATCATTAAGCCAGAAACTTTGAAGATGGAGATCACTAGGGTAACATGTATTTTAATATGCCTTTCAGGTTTTTCTGATAGATGCTAATGTAAAACCTCTATCCTTGAGTCTCAGGTCATGAGGCTCAGAATAGTGCTAAACCACATTACTAAGTCATAGCACCTAGGATAAGTGCTTGCACTTGTTAGATAGCAATCTCTGAAAAAAATGAATGAATACCTGGATACTAATACCACTTTTATAGAGAAATAATTAATGATGTGAGCAAGGGAATAGATAGGAGAAATAACTAATATAAAGTATGGTACCATTTGAAACCAAGTGATCTCAAAATACAACTAGATGGATCCATCTAGAATCCAGTTAACATGGATTAGCATCAATTATGACATAAATTTTAAAAAGGGAGAAATATTTTTATATTCCTACATGCTCAGAAGCTATGATCTAGGTATAAAATGAAAAAGTATATGTATATGTTATTGATAAAGCATTGATGAGTTTATTCTAACTACGACAGGAGAAATGTTGCAAATGCTATGCAAGCTGCTTGAGAAAGCTGATGTGATGTCCTGTCAAAAACAAGTTCCTGCACCCTCGTTACTAGTCAGACCTTATCTGAATAACAGGCTTCATTTCAGAGAGGGAGGATGCAGTTTAAGTTTGAGAAGGGAGATGACTAAGATTCCTCCATTTACCCATTTGCTAAAACAGAACAGAAATAAATTCAAACGAGGGCTAGAATCTGGAACTGGATAGAGGAGCAGCTTTGATCTGAAAGGACTTACATAAAACCAATGGTTCAGTCTACACCCTACCACCATCAAAGTGCTTAGGATCCACTATGTCTCTTCATATTATTTAAGTAGAAACAGATTTTTTGTGGAGGTTCTAAGAAGACGAGAAAGAGGGTAAGAAAGGGAGAAAGGTACACTCAGGAGAGAACATAGTCTTCTCCAAAGGCAGAGAGAGCCCTGGCACACAAACCAGCATGCAAGTCCACATCAGGAGGGGAGATGCAGGACACATGTGCTCATGCCACGGACAGACAATATATGTGCCTCTTCACATTATTTTAAAGAAATATCTAGCCAATAGTTTGCCTTCCAAATATCTCAGTCTGCATTTCTAAAATAAACAAATGCCTCTGTTAGAAATCTTTATACTAATGCCATTAGTGTAATTAACAATTAATTAATGTAATTAACATGTATTATCATGACCCAGTTATCTTATATTTTGCTATTTTCTTTTGTCTTTCCATCCAAATGAGGTCCTTTTGGACCTTTGCTAAGGATACTTCTTATGCTTCCCTTACTCTTTGGGAACCAATACAATATCTTTTTCTTTTCTACTTTTAGCTAAAGAGGCTGTTTTTGTAAACTTTCTCAGTGCTTGTTTTACTGACTTCCTCCTCTGAGATGTCATTGCCTACCTTTTTCATCTGTTTTTCCTGTAAACTTAAATAGAAGGTATGGTCAAATCAGAATTAACTTTCTTTCAGACAAAAGCACTTTACTGGTGACATCATACCCCATTTGAGTTACCTATTGTCCACCTATGGCAACTTAGATTCCTTTCTGGGATGTAAACTGACTTGATGACAGTGATGGTCAAGGTTTTAAGTTTAAATTCTTGGCTTGCTCTTCAAGCCCATTTACTCCCTTGAAGACATGACACACTTGCTTGTCTTTGTGTATCTTGCTTTTTCGACTCTGGGTAAGCCTGTGTTCTCTCTTGAACACATATTTCCATTCTTTTATTTTATTTTTTTATTTCTTTTTTTTAATATTTTATTTTAACACCTTGAATACATACATAATTGCGTTTGGGTTTCAGTCATGTAAAGAAAACCACCCATCACCAGTGCAACGTTTCCATCACCATTGTCCCAAATCTCCCTCCTCCCCACCCATCCCCCACCTGTACTCTAGACAGGCTCTCCATTTCCCTCATACATTCTCATTATTAGGACAGTTTCTCTAACTAAACTCATCACTCTTTGTGGTGAGCTTCATGAGGCGAGCTGGAACTTCCAGCTCTTTTATCTTTTGTGTCTGAAAGTTATTATTATTGCAAGAATGTCTTTCATTTTTCTTAAAACCCATAGATGAGTGATACCATTCTGCATTTTTCTCTCTCTCTCTCTGATTTCTTTCACTCAGCATGATAGATTCCATGTACATCCATGTGTAGGAAAATTTCATGACTTCATCTCTTCTGACAGCTGCATAATAATTCATTGTGTATATGTATCACACTTTCTTTAGCCATTCGTCTGTTGAAGGGTATCTAGGTTGTTTCCAGAGTCTTGCTATGGTAAATAGTGCTGCAATGAATATAGGTGTAAGGAAGAAGTTTTTGTATTGTATTTTTGTGTTCCTAGGGTATATTCCTAGGAGTGGTATAGCTGGATCGTATGGGAGCTTGATTTCCAGT
>PVKC010009358.1:0-17897 GCA_004027635.1 Crocidura indochinensis
CTGCTCCAAGAAATAAGAGAGGACACACAGAAATGGAAACACATACCCTGCTCATGGATTGGCAGGATTAACATCATTAAAATGGCAATACTCCCCAAAGCATTGTACAGATTTAATGCAATCCCTCTTAAGATACCCATGACATTCTTCAAAGAAGTGGATCAAACACTTATAAAGTTCATCTGGAACAATAAACACCCTAGAATAGCTAAAGCACTTCTAGGGAAAAGGAAAATGGGAGGTATTACTTTCCCCAACTTTAAACTGTACTACAAAGCAATAGTTATTAAAACAGCATGATATTGGAATAAAGACAGACCCTCAGATCAGTGGAATGAGCTTGAGTTCTCAGACAATGTTCCCCAGACATACAATCACCTGATTTTTGACAAAGGAGCAAGAAATCCTAAGTGGAGCAGGGAAATCTTCAATAAGTGGTGCTGGCAGAACTGGTTAGCCTCTTGCAAAAAAGCAAACATAGACCGCTAGTTAACATCATGTATGAAGGTAAAATCCAAATCAATTAAAGACCTTGATATCAGACCTGATACCATAAGGTGTTACCCCCCCCCCTTAGGGGGGCACGCACCCAAATTGCCTCCCTGGCTTTCCTGGTGAAGTCTAACTTTTTCTTCCAAGAAACATCTGCTAGAAGGCCCGCTTAGAGGTCTATTATGGATGGATCCTTTGCGTGGATTGCTGGTGATTTTTCTGTTATACTCCCATGTGGGTGACCCTGCTCTCTGTTATAACCAGGCCTCAGTTTTCTCACTAACAAAGGAAGGACAGTACTCCAAAACCGCCAAAAGTCTCCCGCTGACCAGCTCTTTGTGACTTGTCTCTCTCCTCCCATTTTCCTTAAAGGTATCTGGTTTCTCCTTACCCAAAACAGAAACTTTTGTTAGTCACTTCTTATGCTAATTCTAGCTCTGATCTCATTGTTTCATTCCCCTTTTCTTTTCTCCCTGGCTACGCCCTCTGTATTCCTGAACCCTGCCTATAAATAAGGTTCATGTAAAAAATAAATGCTCTCTCTGGCCTCTCCCTCGCCACTTGTTTCACCATGTAATTTTGTGTGGTCTCATTTATTTCATCTCATTTCATATTTCATAATTCATTTTTCATATTCGTCCACTCGTGCTCCCGCTTGATTTCCCAGTGAGGAATAATTTACCCAGCAAGTTTTGCTTCAGGGACTTTTAAATAAATTCCGCAGCAATAAGGTATATAGAACAACATGTTGGTAAAACAGTCCAGGACATTGAGACTAAAGTATCTTCAAGGAGGAAACTGCACTTTCCAAACAAGTGGAAACAGAGATAAACAAATGGGAATACATTAAGCTGAGAAGTTTCTGCACCTCAAAAGAAATAGTGCCCAGGATAGAAGAGCCACCCACCATGTGGGAGAAACTATTCACCCAATACCCATAAGATAAAGGGCTAATATCCAAAATATATAGGGCATTGACAGAACTTTATAAGAAAAAAACATCTAATCCCATCAAAAAATGGGAAGAAGAAATGAACAGACACTTTGATAAAAAAAAAAGGATATACAAATAGCCAAAAAGTACATGAAAAAATGCTCCTTCTCACTAATCATGCAAATCAAAACAATGATGAGATACTATCTCACACCACAGAGATTGACACACATCACAAAGAATGAGAACAATCAGTGCTGGCGGGGATGTGGAGAGAAAGGAACTCTTATCCACTGCTGGTGGGAATGCCATCTAGTCCAACCTCTATGGAAAGCAATATGGAGATTCCTCCAAGAACTGGAAATTGAGCTCCCATTCGACCCAGCTATTCCACTCCTAGGGATAGACCCTAGGAATACAAAAACCCCTTTCTCACACCTATATTTATTGCAACACTATTCACAATAGCCAGGCTCTGGAAACAACCAAGATGCTCTTCAACAGACGAATGGCTAAAGAAACTGTGGTACATATACACAATGGAATATTATGCAGCTGTCAGGAGAGATGAAGTCATGAAATTTTCCTATACATGGATGTACATGAAATCTATCATCCGAGGGAGAGAGAGAGAGATGCAGAATAGTCTCACTCATCTATGGATTTTAAGAAAAATAAAAGTCATTTTTGCAACAATCTTCAGAGACAATGAGAGGAGGGTTGGAACTTCAAGTTCACTCCATGTAGCTCACCACAAAGAGTGGTGAGTGCAGTTATAGAAATAACTACACTGAGAACTAACATAATCATGTGAATGAATGAGGGAACTGAAAAGCCTGTCTAGAGTACAGGTGGGGGTGGGGTGGAATGGAGGGAGATTTGGGACATTGGTGGTGGGAATGTAACTCTGGTGAAGGGGGGTGTTCTTTACATGACTGAAACATAATCACAATCATATTTGTAATCAAGATGTTTAAATAAAGAAAAAAGCTTAAAAAAAGAACTGAGGGTAAAGAGAGTTAAATAAGGAGGAATACTCTATCAGGATTAGGAGATGAGAGGATAGAAGGATTTCTGAAGGAAGGAAGAGGGATAATATATATAAAAGGGGCTATGTACACTTTGGGCATGGATTGTTTACATTTTAGGTTTGGGAGTCAGAGAGGAGTCCACTGTCTACAAACTCATACAAAAAACAGATCACGAACATTAGTGATTTGTTCTAGGTTGTTGTTGAAGAACTGACCCTCATAGACTGGGTCTGAGCTCTTAAGAAATAATTGAGTTAAGAAACGATAAGTAATTGGCTTCAGTGGTCTGAATCAACATATGCTTTGTGTCCCAATAGAAGACATAAACAAAAGGAAGTGGTTAAAATGAAGTGTTTTTTGGGGCCCGGGAGATAGCATGGAGGTAAGGCGTTTGCCTTTCATGCAAAAGGTCATCGGTTCGAATCCTGGTGCCCCATATGGTCCCCCGTGCCTGCCAGGAGCAATTTCTGAGCATGGGGCCAGGAGTAACCCCTGAGCACTGCCGGGTGTGACCCAAAAACCACAAAAAAAATGGAGTGTTTTTTATCAAGACATTGTCATAATGAGCACGGTATATGGTATTCAGTTCTTAAACCATTAGGTACTGAGACCAACCTCCTGCCCCAATAAACCATCACCCAACTCCCAAACCGAAAGAACACCCTCTCAGCCCCACATCTTGTGACTCGGCAAGAAACTACAACCAACACTCCTACTGACTCAAGCTTTGTGACCCTTCTTCTCACCCTCCTAAATGTGGACTGTTACATGCTACCATTTTAGCTCCAGAAGGACCCCCCAAGCCCAAGGACATTACCTGATCCCTTGTGACTGCAAACCACATCTCAAACTCAACAAGACCACAACATGTGATGAAAATGTGCCATGATTTCACCACCCATAAGAATACTCAAAGACTTAATGGGGAAGCCTATATTTCCTTTATATGTTTAATACCTCTATAACAATTCCTCCAATATTCCCAAATGTAAGGTAGCCCATTAAACACCTTCTTTTCTTTAATTCCTTTTTAAAATTCATTTTTATTTATTTCTTTCAGTATAAATTCATAGATTTACTTTTATTTGTTTATTTATTATTTTTTCTCTTTTTTATTTTTTATTATCTTTATTTAAACACCGTGGTTACAAATATAATTGTAGTTGTATGATTACAGTCATGTAAAGAACATCCCCCTTCACCAGTGCAGTATTCCCACCAACAATTTCCCAGATCTACCTACTCCCCAACCTACACACACCTGTACTCAAGATAGACTTTCTTTTTCCCTTATTCATTCACATTGCTATGATAGTTTTCAGTGTAGTTATTTCTCTAACTGCACTTATCACTCTATGTGGTGAGCTTGAAGTCATGAGCTGCACTTACATGGGAAGTTGGGGGGGAAATAAGGGTTGGGACTGATACAGTAAAATCTTAGAAATGAGCTTTGTAGAGCAGTGTCAAGGTCGCAATACAAAGAAGAAAAAATTTCCAGTGACTGTCCCAACATAAACCAGTGCTAGAAGGGCCCACCCTCCTCCCAAAACCCATTCCAATTAGTGTAGGTAGAGGTAGGGGGAAAGCCTGTTGACCCCTATAGAGTCCACCTAGACCGGCACTCAGGGAAGGTCTGAAGTCCAGGGGAAAACAATGGGGACAGGTTGGGGCCTGCCAAGCCTCCCAGCACTCCCCAGGCTAGGGAGAAGGGCTCCAGTATGGGGCCTCCCCAAACCCTATACCTGGCAAGGGCTGGTCTCCAGAATCAAAGAGGAAACCGGAGGCCAGATGTCTGCCCGCCCTCCACCCCATGCACCTCCCCCCTGAAGTGTGGAGGGAGGGGGGTAGCCTGAGGACCACTAAGATTCCACCTGAACCCACTTCTGGCTATCTGAGCTGGCACCCAGTGAAGGCCTGGAGTCAGGGGAAAAAGATAAGGATGACCAGGGGCCTGCCAAACCTCCCAGCACTCCCCCGGCTTGGGAAAAAGCCTCCGGCACGTGGTCTCCCCAAACTCCATGCTGGGCAACAGTTGCATAACCTCAGCTTTTCTGATTAGTTCAGTGTGAAAATCCTCTAGATGTTTAATTGTGCTCCAGTCAAGTCTATCAATGCCTTTTTTTGAGCTCCCTGAGCATTTTACCTAGCTGTTTCCTACCTTTTAGCTTATTAGAGGAGCCATTTTGATTTCGTAAATATAGGGGTGTACTGCAAAATTACTCCATTGGTAAGGCTTTAGATTTCTTCTTACAATGTGCAGAAATGGAATTCAGGGGCTACAAGGTAAGCGCAGCTGCGAAGCAAAGCGTCCACACTTTTTAGGTGTGGGTCCTGGAGAGGTTACAGTCCTTGTTGCTTGGAGGCCAGCTCAGCAGAAAAGAGGCAGAGCGCATGGCCAGTGTTCTTTAAAAGTCACTGGGTTCCCAATCACAGGGCAGGATGAAGACATCTTACCTGGTGTGGGTCCTGGAGAGGTTGCAGTCCTTGTTGTTTGGAGGCCAGCTCAGTAGAAAAGAGGCAGAAAAGAGCTATTTTTTCTCTTTAACATCAGAGTTGTTTTTTTTTTTTTAACAGAGTTTTGACTTTGCTTGGTATGAAAACATACAAGAAAAAGTCTTGCCTGAGATGAAAGTTCAGGTCAAACCAGAGCACAAAGATTCTGTAGCATGACATTCTTACACCAAATGCATCAGCAATATAATACGGCACCATTCCTTTTTGCAAAGGCATACTAAAAAAAAGGGGGGGTATAGTATGTATAGAAACAAGTTCTTGGGAAAAAAAAACAAGTTGCTCTTTCTGCCTCTTCTCTGCTGACCCGGCTCCAACCAACAAGGAACCTCTCGGGACTCAGTGACTGGTAAGATGACCCCACTTGACCCATGTGGGGCCAATTGAGCCGGGCGATTGGGCACCCAGAGATGTTAAAAGAACAGCAGCCAGTCGCTCAGCCTCTTTCTGCCTCTTCTCTACCGACCCGGCTCCGATCAAACCTCTCAGGACTCAGTGACCAGTAAGATGGCCCCACTTGGCCCACATGGGACCAATCGAGCCGGGCGATTGGGCACCCAGAGACGTTAAAGGAACATTAGCCAGTCACTCATCCTCTTTCTGCCTCTTCTCTGTCGACCCAGCTCCGACCAACAAGGAACCTCTCAGGACTCCCACCCCTTGTAGCCTTGTAGCCCCTGAATTCCATTGCTGCACAATGTGGGAAGCAATCTAGAGCCCCCCCCCAAAAAAAATAAAAGGAAATATTGTGTATTGCATTCTGGGGACTAGAAGGACAAAATAGCCATGCATGAGTTCTGAGAATTCTGTTTATGGGTGATTGTCCTTCCACTGTAACTTTACCTTGTTCTCTCTCTTTGCATCTTTGTTCTCAGAATTAAAAATAAAAAAAAATTTTAGGGGCCCGGGAGATAGCATGGAGGTAAGACATTTGCCTTTCATGCAAAAGATCATCGGTTCAAATTCCGGTGCCCCATATGGTCCCCCGTGCCTGCCAGGAGCAATTTCTGAGCATGGAGCCAGGAGTAACCCCTGAACACTGCCGGGTGTGACCCAAAACCACACAAAAAATTTTTTTTAAAAAAAACAAGTTTTTTTGTGTATTTTTTTGTTTTTTTTTTGGGGGGGGGCACAACCATTTGATGCTCAGGGGTTACTCCTGGTTAAGCACTCAGAAATTGCCCTTAGCTTGGGGTGACCATATGGGACACTTGGGGGATCAAACCGTGGTCCTTCCTTGGCTAGCGCTTGCAAGGCAGACACCTTACCTCTAGCGCCTCCTCACCGGCCCCTCAAGTTCTTTTTTTTTTTTCTCAAATTTATTTTTTATTTTTATTTTGACCAGAGTGGATTACAAATCTTTCACAGTAATATTTTAGGTACATAGTGACATTGAATCAGGGGCATTCCCACCACCAATGTTGTCCTCTCTCCACCCCTGTTCCCAGAATGCATGCCTTATCTCCCTCCTTTACCACCTGGGTTGCTAGTATAAGTGAATCCCTTTGTGTCTTGCATGTTGTAGATTGGGTGTTGATTCTGTCATCATTGGCTTTGGATATGGTGTTTAACTCTGATCATTTTTTCATTTCTACTTAATGTTAAAATGCTGTCTGGCCTTGGTACCCTCCATTATTTCCCCCTCAATTTGTGTGCTCAAATTATGTAGTTCTGTTTGAAGGAAAGAAAAATAAAATAAAATAAAATGGGGCAAAAATCAAACAAGCAAAAAATAGGAGGAGTCCTTCTAGAGGCTATCAATATCCGTTTAAGAATAGAGGGGTCGGGGCCGGGCGGTGGCGCTGGAGATAAGGTTCCTGCGCTAACCTAGGACAGACCGTGGTTCAATCCCCTGGTTCCCCATATGGTCCCCCATGCCTGCCAGGAGCGACTTCTGAGCGAATAGTCAGGAGTAACCCCTGAGCGTCACCAGGTGTGACCCAAAAAATCCAAAAAAAAAAAAAAAAAAAAAGAATAGAGGGGTCGGAGAGATAGCATGGAGGTAAGGCATTTACCTTGCATGCAGAAAGTCGGTGTTCAAATCCTGGCATCCTATATGCTCCCCTGAGCATGCCAGGAGCAACTTCTGAGCATAGACCCAGGAGTAACCCCGGAGCGCTGTTGGGTGTGACCCAAAAAAAAAAAATCAAAAAGCACCACAGCAATAAAGACACCAACCACACAATAACCACGGTCCTGAAATAAAAAACAAGTTCTTATGTACTAGAGATAAGAACCCACATACTTTTTAATATAAGGGTGCCTCTCACCCTGAAAATGTGTAGTGTAGACCCAACTTAGACTCCATGTGACTTGGCAGCAACCGTTCAATCCTGAGACCTAGACCTCAGACATAGAATCGACACCATTCCCAGCAACAGCATCAGGAACCAAACTCCCCCTTGGAAATTCCTAATGCCTTTCTAGAACCAACTTACGCCAGTTTTGAGATGACATCCTGACAGAGAGGAAATGGCAATAACTTGATCCAAGAGCAGAATGTCCTAACGGTAAAATGAAATTAGAAGGCACGTCGCCTTTGACCTATGCAAAGACCAAGATTACCAACTACTGAAGACTGACATTCGACAGACAAGACTGGGCAGTACTTACCCTGGGGCCAATAAAAAAAGACCACAGCCTAGGATCAGTACAAAAACATGATCTCCAATCCCAGAGATCTGACTGTGACTACTGCACTAGAATAAAATCTGGAATCATAATTTAAAAACTATTCCAGGCTTTGCCCTAGGATCTGCAAAAAATTGAGACAACCAATTATAAAAGTCTGATTACAACAACAGTGATGGAACAGAACTTCTAGAACCATAAAGACTATTCCTAGGCTTTGTTCTATGACCTGTGCAAATACCAAGATATCGAGTTAGAGAGGGTTAGAGAGGCCTGTTTATATCATCCACAACGAGTGGGAAAATGACTAGCACTATAAAAAGAACTTGGGGAGAGAAAAAGAGCATGTACAGAGCCTGTAGTGGTTCTCATGACAGTATGCTTCAAGGGCGGAGAAACTCGAAATCTCTTAGGACAAGGAAATTTCCTTTCTAACTTCCCAATACTTACTTCTGCAAAAAAAAAAAAAAAGGAAAGAAAGAAAGAAAAAGAAAGAAAGAAAGAGAAAGAAAGAAGAGAAAGAAAGAAAGAAAGAAAGAAAGAAAGAAAGAAAGAAAGAAAGAAAGAAAGAAAGAAAGAAAGAAAGAAAGAAAGAAAGAAAGAAAGAAAAGAAAGAAAGAAAGAAAGAAAGAAAGAAAAGAAAGAAGTCGCAGTAGCACAAATCTTTTTATATAGTTGCTGGGTGGGTTTTGTGTGTGTGTGTGTGTGTGTGTGTGTGTGTTGGTCTTTTTTGTAGTTGCTGGCTTTGTTTTTTTGTTTGTTCTTTTCATTTGTTGATTTTGTTTTTTTGTGTTTTTTGTTTTTGTTATTGCTTTGTTGTTTTTTGTTTGTTTGTTATTTTTTGTTTTGTTACCTTTTTCTTCTTTTTTCCCTTCCCTCTTCTAAATTGATATCTATAACACCTAGAAAGACCCCTTCTAGTTTCTTCCTTCCTTTCTTTTTCTTCCTTCCTTCCTTTCTTTCTTTCTTTCTTTCTTTCTTTCTTTCTTTCTTTCTTTCTTTCTTTCTTTCTTTCTTTCTTTCTTTCTTCTTTTCCTTTTTCTATATCTCCAATAGAACCACATTGATTGAGTCATCTTGTTTAGCCTCATAAATTGAGAGGAGGGAAATGAATGGTACCAGATCTAGACACTCACATAAACATTTAGTGGAAATAAAAAATGATCAGACCTGAACATCAAACCGAAAGTCAACAACAACAGAATCTATGCCTAACCCACAATAAGCTGTACACGTGGGGACCAGTTACACTAGTATTCTGGGGAGTAAAGAAGGGAGAAATAGGATGTATACTGGAAACAGAGGTGGAAGGAAGACAACATTGGTGGTGGAATTTATTGTCACAATGTACTTTAAATATTACTGTGAAATATTTGTAATTCACTTAGGCCACAATAAAAATTAAAAAAAAAAAAGGAGTAGTGGCACTGATACTGGGAAGGGGGAGGGGAGATCCTGGAGGTTTCAGGAACTAAATGTCTAATGTCTAATGGCTGCCTGTTTTGCAAGTTTAGAAGAAAGTATTTTGGAAGAAATGTCTATGGCAATATTCAGGAGATGGAAAATCATGCAGAAAACATCCAGAGCTAACTTCTTTATTAACACTAGAAATTCTAGAAGAACCAGGTTGAAGAATAGCCTTTTCAGTAATCATGGAGAGAATAAAATCTGGTTTTGTATTTCATCAATGATTTCATCAATTGAGAGGTGTTAAGGTCAGAGACCAAGCCCAGGGATCATATTCCCAAGAGGGAGGCTGGAGGGAAGAGCCTACATACAGATAATAAGCAGAGCTACCTGAACTTCCTAAATGAACATTATGCATTTCCACACAAGTCAGAGACCATACCCAGGGGCATGAGAAACACCTAGCCACATTAGTCTACTAAGGCCTTCCTGGCAGTGGGGAGACTGCCAGGGACTTAGGAAAGAAATACTTTGAGACTACCAAAGGAAACATGGTCAGGCAGCACAAAAGTCCATCATGTATTGTGGGTGAAGACTGCAATTCTGCAATCCCCATCAGTAGTAATTCCCTATACAATCTATCTGAAACAGACTTCAGAGTGAAAATGAGATGGTCAATGACCTCAAAGAAACAATAGAATGAACTGCCAAATAAACACACACACACACACACACACACACACACACACACACACGAGAATATGAGAGCAGAAATGAAAAAAATACAAATGTCCAAACTTAAAAACTTGGTAGGCAAAATTAAAAATTTACAGAAGGCATCACCTCCACAGTAATAGCTACTAAGGGCCCTATCAGTGAGTTCTAAGATGAAGTGCAAAAAACATCTAGACAGGGAACTGAGAGATAACACAGAGGTGGGGCTTTTGCCTTGAATATGATTGACCCGAGAGGAACCCATTTCATCCTGGCATCCCCATATGGTCCCCCAGCCTACTGTGGCCATTTCTGAATGCAGAGTCAGGAGCAACCTCTGAGCACCACTGGGTGTGACCTGGAAACCAACCAACCAATTAATCAATAAAGTTGACAAGAAAAAAAGAAAAGAAAAGAAAAACCTCTAGACAGCAAAAAAAAAAAAAAAAAAAAAAAAAAAAAAAAAAAAAAAAAAAAAAAAAAAAAAAAAAAAAAAAAAAAAAAAAAAAAAAAAAAAAAAAAAAAAAAAAAAAAAAAAAAAAAAAAAAAAAAAAAAAAAAAAAAAAAAAAAAAAAAAAAAAAAAAAAAAAAAAAAAAAAGATGAGGGAAGCCTCAAAATAAATGAATAACTGACAAGAGAATTTTGGGATGAAATCAAGAGAAGCAACATAAGAACCATTTGGATCCCAGAGAGATAGGAAGAAAACTACAAAGAAACAATAGTAAAAGACATCATTGCTAACAAGTTCTCAGAGCAAAAGAACAACATGCTCCCACATCCTGGAGGCCCAAAGAACACTAGACCAAAATAGTAACATCCCAATGCACATCCTAATCAGAATAATGAAACCAGGGGCCCGGGAGATAGCATGGAGGTAGGGCGCTTGCCTTTCATGCAAAAAGGTCATTGGTTCGAATCCCGGTGCCCCATATGGTCCCCCGTGCCTGCCAGGAGCAATTTCTGAGCATGGAGCCAGGAGTAACCCCTGAGCACTGCCGGGTGTGACCCAAAAACCACAAAAAAAAAAAAAAAGAATAATGAAATCATAGATATAGAATATTGAAAGCAGCAAGATAAAACTGGAAATTACATACAAAGGAACATTTAAAGATTTAAAGCAGATTTATCAAATAAGACCATTCAGGTCTGAAGATGGTAGTGGGATATAGTGAAAAAACTCAATGAAATGTACACCACCAAGAATGCGTTACCTAACCAGACTTTCAGTTTTGAAGGAACAATACACAACTTCACGGACTAGCTCAGGAACTTCATAGATTTGAAACCACTTTTTCTAGAAGAACTAATGGGGTACTAGAAAGCAAGACAAACCCTGAAAACTTTCCAAATTTCTACTATAGGAAGATAGCAGAGGGGGCCCGGGAGATAGCATGGAGGTAAGACGTTTGCCTTTCATGCAAAAGGTCATTGGTTCAAATCCCGGTGCCCCATATGGTCCCCCGTGCTGCCAGGATCAATTTCTGAGCATGGAGCCAGGAGTAACCCCTGAGCACTGCCGGGTGTGTGACCCAAAAAACAAACAAACAAAAAAAGATCTAAGGAAGATAGCAGAGAACGCCATGGCAATAATCTCTCTTAATATCAAATTAATTAGGAGAAAGACAATGTGGTAAGATGGATTAAAAAATAGATTCCAGGGGCAGGAGTGATAGCATGGTGGTAGGGTGTTTGCCTTGCATGCTGCCAACCCAGGACGAACTGGGGTTAGATCCCTGGCACCCTATACGATCCCCCGAGTCTGCCAGGAGCGATTTCTTAGCGCAGAGCCAGGAGTAACCCCTGAGAACTGCCAGGTGTGGCCAAAAATAAAAGAAAAAAAAAAAAAAGAAAGAAAATCGAACCCAACATTGTGCTACCTGCAAGAAACACATTTGAAGGGCCCGGGAGATAGCATGGAGGTAAAGGCGTTTGCCTTTCATGCAAAAGGTCATTGGTTCGAATCCCGGTGCCCCATATAGTCCCCCGTGCCTGCCAGGAGCAATTTCTGAGCATGGAGCCAGGAGTAACCCCTGAGCACTGCCGGGTGTGACCCAAAAACCAAAAAAAAAAACCACTTTTGAATAGTCAGGACAAATACATACTCAAAGTCAAAGGTTGAAAGATAATTTATTAAGCAAACAACACCACCAATACTGAAAGCTAATAAGTACAATAAAAAATATAATGACAACAAACTGGAATAATATAGATATTTTAAAACATAAAGATTAATTAATATGTAAAATATTTGGGACCTGAGTGGTAACACAGATTTGCCTTGCACGTGGTTAACCTAGACAGACTGTAATTCAATACCCCGGCATCCCATATGGTCCCCCCAAGCCAAGAGCACTTTCTGAGTGTATAGCCAGGATTAGTAACCCCTGAGCATTACTGGGTGTGACCCAAAAACCAAAAAAAAGTAAAATATTTTTTTTTGTTTGCTTGTTTTGGCCATACCCAGAAATGCTCAGTGTTGACTCCTGTGTGCTCAGAAATCACTCCTGGCAGGCTCCAAGGACCACATGGGGCATTAGGGATGATAGCTGGGTCAGCCATGTGCAGGCAAGCACTCTATCTGCTATCCTATTGCATTACCATACATCTAAGATATTTTAAAAGCTTCTACAAATCAATAATAAATAGATAATAAATGAATAAACAATAATAAATGCTATAACATTTTCATTTGTTTGGTTTGTTTGGGCCATATCTGGCAGCATTCAAGAGTCACTCCTGGCTCTGCCCTCAGAAATTACTCCTGGCAAGCTCAGGAGGCCATATGGAATACTGGAAAATGAATCCAGGTCAGCAGCGTGCAAAGTAAATGCCTATGCTATTGCTCTGGCCCCAAGATTAAAAAAAAAAAAACATAGTAGATATAAATAGCTAATAAAAAAAGAAAAGATTCTGCATTTGATACTCTTACATGTAGGAAAATGCTTATTAAAATGATATTGGGTCTAGAGAGCTAGCTCAAAAGATCAGAGCACATGCCTATCATGTGGAGGCTCAATTATGATGTCTGGCACTATGTGGTTCCCCAAGAATCACTGGGGTATCCTGACGTTCCTCAGCATAGCTGGACCCAAGCAGCACCACAGTTGTTGAATCTCAGGCCCAGCACTACCAGGCCAACTACTACCAGGCCCAG
The DNA here is from genome assembly GCA_004027635.1 of Crocidura indochinensis. Classification (NCBI taxonomy): domain Eukaryota; kingdom Metazoa; phylum Chordata; class Mammalia; order Eulipotyphla; family Soricidae; genus Crocidura; species Crocidura indochinensis. The sequence goes on from PVKC010009358.1 coordinate 12,876, forward strand.
CACTACCAGGCCTCAGATCCCAAGCACTGTAGGGGACTTCCCTGCCAAATGATATAGATATATAACATTGTTCATCAAATTATAAAACAAAATATTTAGAACAGCACTGAATGGATAAGCATAAATTAATTGAGTTCATTCATTATTGATAGGAATATACATTAATATGACATGGTTTTTTTTTTTTTTTGCCACATCTGGCTATGTTCAACATTTACACTTGATTTTGTGCTTAAGGATTATTTCTAGTAGGGCTCATATGTGGCATTGGTGATTTGAACCAGAGCCAGCTGCATCCAAGGAAAGTATCTTAACCCTTGTACTCTGTCTCTCTGCATGTGGCTAACCTAGGTCAATCCCTGACACCATATACAATTCTCCAAGCCTCACAAGGAGTGATCCCTGAGATCAGGAGTAAGCTCTGAACACAGCTGGATGTGGCCCAAAACAAAAAAACAAACAAATAAAACAGCCTAATTTGTAGGTTGTCTTCTAGAAAACCAATCATTTAAGTATATTAACATGAATGCATGCTCCTTGATGTAGTATAAATAAGAAAATATTTTAACTTATGTAATTACCAAAATAGAAAACTATATAGTACTTAAAAAGAATGAAGGCAGAGAGATAGTATAGGGGCAAGACAAACTTGTCTTGCATGAGGCAGATCCAATTTTTTTTTGTTTGTTTTGGTTTTTGGGCCATATCCAGTGACGCTCAGGGGTTACTCCTGGCTATGCGCTCAGAAGTCGCTCCTGGCAGGCACAGGGGACCATATGGGAACCGGGGGATCGAACCGTGGTCCGTCCTAGGCAAGGCAGCAGGCACCTTACCTCCTGCGCCACCTCCCGGCTCCCGGCAGATCCAATTTTTATGTCTGGCACTTTAAATGGTTCCCCCATACACTTCCAGGTAGTGACCTCTGAGCACAGAGCCAGGAATAACCCCTGTTACCACTGAAGTGGCCCTAGCAACACCCCCCAAAATGAATGAAGTACAGTTAGATGTGTTTACTATACTATTAGGGGGAAAGGATGTTAATAATAATGTGCAAAGAAGAATAAATATTACATTATCATATTACCTCAATAAAATTAATATATATCTAGTTGTGGGAAAGATAAAAAAGAAATAATATCTGTAACATGATTGTCTATAGTTAAGGAATATAAAATATGTACATGTTCCTGAATATTCATAGAAATAAAAAATGTCTGTTTTTTGTTTTTTTTTTTTGTTTTTGGGCCACACCCAGTGACGCTCAGGGGTTACTCCTGGCTATGCGCTCAGAAGTTGCTCCTGGCAGGCACAGGAGACCATATGGGAACCAGGGGATCGAACCGTGGTCCGTCCTAGGTTAGGCAGCAGGCACCTTACCTCCAGCGCCACCTCCCGGCTCCCATAAAAAATGTCTGAAAGGATTCATGCTAAGAGTTAAAAGTCACACATAAAAGTGACTAGCCCATTTATCATTATGGAGATGAGTATTAGGTTGTGCATGTTTTGTAAGAGAAAAGAACTTAACAGAATATTTTTACTCTTTATAGGGAGTGGAGGAGTATTTGCTCATATCTGATAGATATGTTATGTCAGCACTGACATAAAAATACTTTAGAGTAAGATAGATTTGGATTTCAATTCTTGTTCTTCTATTCATTATGCAATGAGGGCAAGTAATGTAACCTTCCTGAGACAATAAATGGAAACTTCTTCTAAGGTCTATTGTGAGAATTCAAATTACACAGGTTAAAAATCTCTGAGTAAAGAAGTGAGAGGGTTGAAAAGATAGCTCTATGATTGGAGTGCATATCTGTTCTGGAACGTGATAGTCTGGTAAGTACTGGTGAAGAGACTCACCTTTTCCTAAAAAAAAAAAATAATTAGAGAGTTAGTTACATAAAATTGTATCACAAATATTTAAGCTGTGGGCTGTACATGGCATCAACAGAATTTCCTTATTATTTGCTCCATATACTATTAGTACTAATTGGTTTTTGTTTTACTGTGTTTTAGGTCATAGTTGGCAGAACTTTACCTTGGCTCTGTGCTCAAGGTTCACTCCTGGTGATGCTAGGGATCAAATTGAGACTAGCTATATGTAAAACAAAAGCCTTACCACCACCTATACTCTCTGATCCTCCTAGTACTATTTGCTAATTAATGAATTCACTCATTTAATAGGTATATATTGGAGACTTCTTTTTTTTTGGTTGTTTATTTTGTTTTGCTCTTAGGGGCCCATACTCAGCAATACTCAGGGTGGGATTGTGTTACTCCTGGTTCTGCACTAAGGAATCATTCCTGAAGGTATTCAGGGACCAGAACTAGAACCCAATTCAATCCCTTTAAAAGGCAAGCACCCTACCGATTGTACTATCTCTCTGACCCCTGTATTGGCTACTTCTTAAGTTAGGCACTTCATATAAATTATAGAAATAGACAAAAACCAGTTAATATTTAGATCACTGGAATTTAGTTACATCCAATGAAACCAAAATCTGCTTCCCAGCTCTATCTCTTCCTAACTCTGTGACGTCACCATCTATAAAATGGGTTGACTGGACTAATGAGATCATACAATGGGTAGGGTGATTGCCTTTCATGTAGGCAACCAGGACTCAATTCCTAGACCAAATATGGTCTTAGAGATCCACTAAGAGTAAACACTGAATACAGAGCCAGAAGCAAGTCCTAAAAATATCCAGATGTGGCCAAAGGAAAAAAGCATCATGGGAAAAAAAAAAAAAAACATCATGGGGCCCGGGAGATAGCATGGAGGTAAGGCGCTTGCCTTTCATACAAAAGGTCATCGGTTCGAATCCCGGTGCTCCATATGGTCCCCCGTGCCTGCCAGGAGCAATTTCTGAGCATGGAGCCAGGAGTAACCCCTGAGCACTGCCGGGTGTGACCCAAAACCCCCCAAAAAAAAATCACATCACATCATATCATATCACATCACACATCACGTCACATATTATAAAATATTTCACCATAATCTCCCCTGACTGCCCTTGTGTGGGGAAGCTCAAATTTAATCCCCTGTACCATATAAGGCATTTCTAGGAGTAATTCCAGGTTTGGCTAAAATACAAACAAGCATAAGTCACTGCAAGGGTAAAGTACTTTGTCCAGCAGAAGTATATTTGCTTATCAGAGCTGGATAGATAGTACTTTAGGTAAAGTGCTTGCCTTGCATGTAACCTGGGTTTGATCTCTGGCACCTATATGATCTCCTGAGTCTTGTCAGAAGTGGTCCCAAAGTACAGAGCCAGAAGCCCTGAACACTACAGATGAGGCCCCCTAAAACAAACAAAAGATATTTTTATACCTAGAAGTTATATAAGCTAAAAATAATAAAATCTTTTTTGTACTACTAATCCACAAATATAGAAATGGAGAGAAAAAAATCTTATCAATGTAAGTAATATGATATAATTTATTCCAAAGGAAATAATTTTTTTTAGTCTTGGAATTTTATCCAGAGTACAAAATAGGACAGTTCTTTTTTTTTTTTTTTTTTTTGATTTTGGGCCACACCGGCTGTGCTCAGGGGTTACTCCTGGCTGTATGCTCAGAAATAGCTCCTGGCAGGCTCAGGGGACCATATGGGGTACTGGGATTCGAACCAACCACCTTTGGTTCTGGAATGGCTGCTTGCAAGGCAAACACCACTGTGCTATCTCTCTGGGCCCCAAAATAGGACAGTTCTGTTGGACTTTGGATATATTGTAAATTTCTTCCCTGGTTCTCAAGGAGTACATTCAAAGATTAACTTCTAAGGTCCAGAATTCCTTCTTCCTCAGGATGGAAATACTGATAATCAAATAATCGAGGAAAAGGAAAGGAAGAAAAGAGGATGCAAATATAAATGTTATAATTATACAACTTCCATGTGTAGGATTAGACAACATACCAGTAGGTTAGTCTATTCTTATTTTGGTTTTTTTTGTTTTGTTTTAGTTGTTTAGAAGCTTAATACATGTATTTCTTTTCTTTTCTTTTTTTTTTGGTACATGTATTTTTTTGACTTTCATTATATATATATATTTTGGTTTTTGGGTCCCACCCGGCAGTGCTCAGGGGTTATTCCTGCTCCATGCTCAGAAATTGCTCCTGGCAGGCACGGGGGACCATATGGGGCACCGGGATTCGAACCGATGACCTTTTGCATGAAAGGCAAGTGCCTTACCTCCATGCTAGCTCCCGGGCCCCCATAATATATATATTTTTTAATTTGACCAAAGTGGATTACAAATTTTTCACAGTAATATTTTAGGTACATAGTGACATTGAATCAGGGGCATTACCACCACCAATGTTGTCCTCCCTCCACCCCTGTTCCCAGCATGCATACCATATCTCCCTTCTTTACCACCCCCCCAGTTTGCTAGTATAAGTGGTCCCCTCTGTGTCTAGCATGTGTAGACTGAGTCTACAATTGTTGGGTATCGATTCTGTTGTCATTGGCTTTGGATTTGGTGTTTAAGTCTGATCATTTATTTTTCTGCTTAATGTTCATACGACTGTCTGGTCTTGGTACCCTTCATTATTTCCCCCTCAATTTGTGAGGTGGAACAAGATGGTTCAAATTATGTGGTTCTGTTTGAAATAAATTAATTAATTAAATTAAATGGGGCAAAAATTAAACAAGCAAAAAATGGGAGGAGTCCTTCTAGAGGCTATAAATATCAATTTAAGAGAAGAAAGGGAAAAGGGAAGAAAAACATACAACAATTTTACTCTCATTTTAGAGAGAAATAAATAGAAACTTAAATAAGTGTAAGTTAAAGCATGTTCTGGTACCACAGAGATTAATCTCTGCATATGGTTTCCAGAAATGATTCTTGATCACTAAGGATGTGGTACAAAAACCAGAACAGCCTTAACAACAACAAAACTTGTTCTAGTCAATGGCTACTCTGTGTCGATTTTACATGACTTCTGAATCTTCTTCTAACTCTTCTAAGCTCTTCTCCAGATATCAATCTGCATAATGTAAGAGCATAAAAGAGAAGTACTCCT